>AWWV01009526.1:0-48691 GCA_001974805.1 Corchorus capsularis | reverse complement strand
CAATAATAATGGTTTTAATTTCTTGTCATTATTATGAGAAAGTGTTATGAATGAAATATGGACAGAATCAAATTTCCAGCGATTTTCAGGCAATCAATTGTCAGTATATATAATAGCAGATTGGTTTTGACTTGAACTTGGAACTTATTGGAAGAATACTATATATTCTTTTTAAAATTATAAAAGACAAGTGTTTAATTATTTAAAACAATGTTTAAAATAGAAGGAAAAGAAAAGAGAGTCAACATATACAAACAGCTGGTGGTGGCCCTGCAGCTGTAATTCCTGGGGAAGCCTCCTCAAATCAAACAGAAACTTCCTCTTTGCAGACACAGCAGCTCTGTTTAATAAAAACAGATCATTTAAATAAACAAAATAAAAAATAAAAGCAATTTGGTTTTCAGAAATGGAAAAAGATAGGTTTAATTAATTATTAATTACCTTGTTGTCTTTTAACCAAATCTTAATGCAATCCTCATGATATTTGTGTGCACAGGGCAAAGTCATCAATAAGTCCCCTTTATCATATTCCATCTTACATATCACACACCTGGGACCTCAAATTAATATTGCACCATAATAAACCAATACCCAAATCAGAAAAAATTGCAGGCAACTGAGATTGCAGCATTTAGGACACAGATCAGATATTGTGTAAATCATGCATATATTATGGGTTTAAGGAGCTGGCAACTGTGTAAACAATAAGATTCAGAATCTCAGGAGAACATGTTTTTAAGATTCTTACATATCAGAATCAAGCATTATATATGTTAATTAGATTAAAAGGACAACAAGTTGTTAGTTTGAATATCTGTAAGATATTAATAATCTTAGTATCTTACTTACTCTGAGTCATCATCAGCAGCAGATTTGGTTTTTTTCTTGGAAGGTCCTTTGAATTTGTAAGTTGGTAAGCGGGACATTTGCTCTACTGATAATCCTTTTTCAACATTATTACCATCACCAAGGATTTCTCCTAATTCTGACACTTCCTGACCAAATTAAAGATAAATAATTATACCCCAAAAGCTTAATTATATCATAATTAGACTCCAAAATATATAATTCTGAGACTAATTTCCTACCTCATAAGTCATGTTATATATCAAGGTTAATATCATCATCTTCATATCCATCAACTTCATGCTGCAGCAATTAATTAACATACCAGACCTAGTTTAGTATATATTGCATATGATAATTAAAAGGGAATATCTATGTATTTTGAAATGATCAGAAATTTTTTTACCCTAATCGAAGTTTCTTCTTCACTGTCCCATCCTTCTGTCTCTGCATACATAATGGGAAATTAAGGAATTATTCAACAAAAGATGCCTAATCAATAGGGTCAAACTTTGGAACATGTTCAGACAATGTACGTACTATTGATTTGAACCAATTTGATTGAATATATATATTCTACCTGCATCATTGAAGGAAATCTTCTGGAAACCATATTCCTCCTCTTGCAAGTATCTAGCTAGGGCTTCATCAGCTGATATATGCCCTGGATCCACATAACTACTACTGCTACTTCCATGATTGTAATTTCCATATAAGTGATCAATATGGTTATCATTATCGCCATTTGTTGTATATGTTGGAACAGGAAGTCCCTAGAACAAATTAAAGAGAAAAAAAAAATTAAAACCCCCAATGGAAATCTTCAACTAATTAAGGATCAGTTTTGCAGTGAAAAAGGAATCCAAACTGATCTGAATCAAAATACCTGATCACGGTATATCTGTTGTATATTGTCAGCTTCACCAAAAAACCTGTCCTACATGTTTTGCTCAAAGTTGTCCCATTGACTATAATTACTGCCTCTCCTCATAATTGTAATCCAAAAGCTATGAAAAAAAAATAAATTTATACTTGATTATTTGGAATCAAATTAACCTTAGACCATATAGAAAGTTACTTAGTCCTCAAGTAAGGTAAATACAAACAATTTACCTGAAAACAGGCCCAACTCCAATTTCTCTTTTCACAGGTACTAGTGTGTACGTTTCTCTTCATCTTCGATTATAGAGTTATATATATATATATATGACGGTCTTGAATTTTTTTAATTAATGAGGTGATCAATCTTCATATATTACAGCATGGATACAATTTTCAATGTGCTTAAGAAAATAAAGTTTTGAGGATTTATCATGAGATTATAATCATGAGAGCTACCACGTCTACCAATTTCAAGCAATTTTTTTTCTTTGGTTTTATACATTAATTTCATCAAATCAAAATAAAAAATCTACAACCATATCTGATGTAATGTTGGGGAAGATTTTAAAGAAAACTATGATAAGAACAAAAGTAGAATGCTGACTTGAGCTTTGACCCTTGCTTCAATATTCACAAAGAAAGTTACTGCATGGTCCGCATCCTTGACAAGAAATAATTTCCATCACAATCCCATTTTTGGAGTTTAAGCACGAAGTTGCAAATGTGAGATTTTAGGTATAGGAACGTTACGTTCTTCTCTTTCTCTGAAATAGAAACGTGTCATTGAAGGGATTTTTATGTGATGGAAGAAAAACTGACCTCCATTACCTTATGCCTACCTCATTACTCACATGCTTATATTTACATGTAAGATTTTGGCTTTTGCATATGACATTGAAGGGACGAAAAGAAGACCAAAGTGGTAATAACACAATAACCGATCCAAATAGTCTTTACTTATATGGTTTGAAAAGGGATCAAGCATAATAGTCTTGTTTACATTCAGACATCTGAAATCCAGTTGTTCGACGTCTTACATTTACATGCCATCACAATCCAACACCTAATCTAGTGTGAGTGTTAAAAATGACTAGTCATCAATCACCTCCCACTTGTCTCTTCCAGGAGTCCTCGACGATCAATTCGTCGACTCCCCAGTCCTCGTAACTGAAAAATCAAGATAGAATCATCAAAGGTCTATGCATCAGAAAAGCTAAAAACAAAACCAGTAAATAGAACACACTAATCACAACCCCCACCCTTGTCCCTTAAAGTACAGAGTAACACCTTTAGAAAGGACCCAAATTCTACTGTTCCCTTATAGAAATAGAAAGAATCTTAAACCAAATCTCACCTGCCATCAGGCAAATAGCGGCGAATGGTAAAGGGTATCTTCCGCTCTCTAAGCTCTTTCATTGCAATCTAAGACAAGTGCAAAAGAAGAAAAGCAACACAACATTTAGTGTGTAGGGTAAATGACATGAAATTTTCTCATCATAATTAGCGTGTATTATAGAAAGGTGACCATAAACAACTTGAGTTTCAATTTATCATGGTCAAGCAAAAGATGTTCACAAAAAAAAGAGGCAGCTAAAGCAAAGGAGATCAATCTAAAAGTTCCTGAGAGACTGTGACAAGTAAAGGAACTGCTGCAACAGGGTACAAAAGGGGAAAACCAGGAACGCCATAATAAAACAGAAATCAGTCATTTTTGACCTGAACAATACGCAAGTATCAAAGGATACAAAGAACCAGGTTTACATCTTAGCTCTTCATTCTTGTTGAGGAATCATGATGATGCATGCTTACTTAAGACATACCACACATACGTATGCAATATCATGCTAAAAAAGATTTAAGAAACCAACTCGAAATTGATGGTGGTATATTATATTACAGCATACTAACTGCTGAAGCCTGAAGGTCAAGAAGATGTTCCCTTGACCACATCTCGGAGATGTTAATATGACCAAAAGACACTGCCTGAAAAAAGTTAAACTCTCCAAAACTATGTTGGAGAAATAGCAGTCCACCCTCTGTTTCCTCTTAGTCTCAATTCTCAATAGATCATAGGTCAAACATACATGATACATCTAGCATGCCAATTCCCTAAGCAGTAAAATGAATAGAATGCAAAAGAGAACCCAACATCCATTTTTACACAAATTTATATGAACAACATATACTCTCAAATAGGTAAGTAAAGTGGCAGAAAAACAACTATTAAGAAAGAGCATTCGATATGAAGAGTAAACTACATTTACATCAATTTTCAAAAGAAAGACTATAAGAAGGAGAGAGCAGACAAACAAGACAAGTAGTCATTAACATAAAACTTACCTCAAGTGGGTCAGTCTCGCCCTCCAACTCAACCATAACAGGAGCATTCATGCTGCTCATAAAAAAACAAAATTTGTTAAAGCATGATATAATTGAAACGAAACAGCTAAGCCTACATTCATTAATCCCATTCAAAAGAAATTCTAAAGTTGATTGAGTTAACCTTATCTGCAGGGCACGGGTACCCAAGATTCTAGCACGCTCATATTTGGTCATGTACTTGGATGTTTTACGACTCGTTTTGGCGTTGGCTTCCTGGTCTTCTTTGTCCTCAGTTTCAATAGGCTCTGCAGGAATATCATCATTAGCATTATCAACATCCTCCTCAGCCCCTTCCTGTCCAACATAGAGACAATTCATTAGAAAACATACTACTTGTATCCGATTGGTTATAGATAACAATGTGACAAAAGAATAAACTCTTACTTCAATTTCAGGCTCTGCTGGCTCATCCTCATATCTGCATCAATGGTTAAAACAACCCAATAGTTAAAATCTTGTGCAAGAAAGTCACACAGACTGCCATAATTTTAACATTATATACGAAAGCAAGACATAGATAATAACAACGTTTTAGCCTCGTTTAGGTAGCTCAGAAAAAAATAATTAGGGTTCCTCAGAGAAAATTTTCCCATTCCTAACGATGATGATTTTAATTGAAATAAGCAAACTGTTGATTTCCCAATTCGAAAACAAAAGAAGAAAAAAGCCTTTTAAAAACCCACTTTCCCGATTTCTTAACACAACCAGATTTCAAACAGAAACTAGAAAAAATGAAGTCAAGAATTGTCGAATTGAATACAAAGAATAAAATATAAACAGACAGACAAATGAATGAAGAAAGAGAGAAAGATAAGGAGAGAAACCCCATATCCATGTCATTGTAGTCGTCGTCCGCCATTGTTGATTTGCCTGAAGAAACTTCTGGAGTGTTGACAACTTTAGTTCCCTTCTCTGCTCCGCGCTTCGCCTGTCAAGAGCCCTAACCCCAGAAAACGGAGGTTTATGATGTGCGTGCCTGTATTTAAATAAGTCGGCTTAACGTAAATTCGCTTGATTTCATAAAATTGCCCCTCCGTTTCTCAAAATATATCATCTTTACCCTTCGGCTTTTACGAAATGCATACGGGATGGCATTTAAGCCCAAATTTATTGGGCTTGAACCACTAGAAAGACCAAATGTAAATCAAGAGAATTATTAGCCACCATTATGTCCTATTGGGCTTACTCATCCAAAGGCTATATATATATATATATACACAAATTAATTAAATTAAACCTACTATTAATTTTATGTACAAGACTCTCATTGAGTGACACTTGGCATTTGGTTTTTTTGACAAGTATCAATAGTTAATTTTCTAAATGTTTTAATTTTCTAAATGTTTTGTTTATTATATTTGTATTCATTTAGTTTGGAAAAATTAAAAGACATTCATCCCCTTTCCTATATAAAATAAATTAGCAAATAATTATAAATTAATTTATTATGAATATACATGTATATTGTGTATGTCCATAAATCTAATTAAAGCATGGATAAGATTGATGATTTGGTTCATTCATACACATATATCTATGTGCTAAGTTCATCCCCTTATATTTATGGTGATGTATCTATATGCCTATAAATAGGTCACTCACTTTGTTATGGAATAAAATGAATGAGAACAATTTCTTCCATTCTTCATATTTTCTTCTTCTCCTTATTCTATTGTCTCTCTATTGTCTTGTCTTTGACATGCTTCAATTTTATTCCATTGCTTTGTTTTGTTATCATTTCACAAACAAAATTTGATTTCTTAACTGAATTTTCTTAAAAGAATTTATAAAATAAAACAGCCGCACGCGAAGCGCGGCCGGGAAGTTCTAGTTAAAATTAAACAGAGGAAAAAAAGTGGATCGTGAAAGATGGGAGAGAAAAGGTAGGGGTTAGACATTTTAAAGTCAATTTTTATTTTTTAAAAAAAATAAATTTAATTTTTTAAAATTTTTTATCATTTAAATTAATTAAAATTCAAAAAAAATATATTTTAATCCGGAATTAGGATGTCACGTTATCAAATTTCATGTTAGTACCACATCAACACGGTTGACGGTTCTGTCATAGGTGGCTAACGATAAGGACTATGGGTGGCCACTTTAGATAGTAGAGTGACCATTTTGCAGCGAACAATAGTAGAGGGACCAAAATGCATAAATCCACGTTGATTACCTTCTCCTCTTAAGAAAATGACGAATTTCTTTCACCTATTCCTTTCTTTTTCTTAATAAGGGAGATCGGATGGAGGGATAGAAATCCTCTCCATCATTTTCTGTCCCCCCTTGTCCTCCATCCACCAAATCATAACACGTGTCCCTTGTATTATACCTTGTTTGTTTCAAGTTTTATCAGATAACATTAATAAAAGAAAATAAAATAAAAATCTCACTTAATCACCATGTTTAGCCCCAAATAAAAAACAAATAATCGAATATAAGGGTTAGTCCTAAATTTTAATACATTCCCCATAGGGTTTTAGAATGAAATATATAAAATTTAATGTAACTAAACAATCAAGGAATAACATTATATATCAAAAAAAAAAGGAATAAAATTATAAATTAAAAAGGGACACATGTCATTATTTGGTGGATGGGGGACAATAGGAGACAGAAAATGGGGAGAGAGAATTTTCGGATTCATGTATAAATTTGGGTGGGCAAGTGCTCACCCTCAATTTCCAAATTTCTTCCTATTTTATATGTAATTTTTATGGTGTCTATCCTAAATTACTCATTAGTGTCCATCCTTAATCAATTAAATCATCAAAATATCCATAAACCATAGTTATTTTTTAAATCTATGTATGTATAGAAGATATTGTGCCCATGTTTCTGGATCCGCCGCTGATCGGATGCCATCACTATCAAGAGCTGTACCACTAGTGCCTCATCTAGTTGAATTACTATGGAGGGAAGGTTTAGCTTCTTAGCTAACAGCAAGCAACCCTTCTCCAGTTGGTCCTTCGATATATAGTTGTTGATTAATGTTAATTAATACTAGTTCAAGTAAATTCACTAAACAACAAATGGAATATATATTTATATATATATATATATAAAAAGTATAAATGTTAGAACTAAACTACAAAGTTTAATTACATGGCTTTTGGGGCACAAAACTATTGCATATTCAACAGGGGACCAAACTACCTCAGTTGATTAATTAAAAATTTTCTAATTAATCCAATCTTTTAATATTACTTGGACAGGGACTTACCAGACAGGATTTATCTGGCCCATAATTTATGTTCAAATCTCCAGGATTATGAGCCATTTATTAATTTACTAATTCTCACTTTCTCATTTCTATTTTGGTCTCCTACTTTCCCCTGATACAGCTAAGCTGTTAACTGTAATCTCAACACTTCTCTTTCATTTTTAAACTATCCCAAACTTATAATCTCTCTCTCTCCCTTCCCTAGTTCACTAGAAATCATCACTTCAAATTTCCTAAACCATTTGCTACTTACTAGTACTACTAATTAATTACTACTATAAGTAGACAATTACCCGACACCCACATGACTCTCACTTGATCCAAAACCAATACTATTTCACTTTAACGCCTTCTCTCCCAATCCAATAACATAAATATTAACGACTACCCATTCATTTTATATATAGAGAAACAAAAGCAATCTCTAGCCGGGTTTTTCTTTGGTCTTAAGCATGGCGGCTGGTTCAAATTCATCATACCAAGCCACCTCCAAGCCTATCAAAGTCACTTCTTCCAGAAAACGTAGCATTTTTTCCTTGGCTTTCATTCTTTGCCTTTGCACCGTATCTTACCTCTTTGGCCTCTGGCAACACGGCGGCGTTCCCACCTTCATCAGCAATTCCGCCACCACCACCACCACCACAACCACGACCAAGTTTATATCACTCCCCTGTATCCCAAACCCAAACTCCACCGCCACGTCAGACACCTTGGATTTCTCAACCCATCACGTGGCGGACGCTGATACCGAGTCGGTTTTGGCAGATAACGTCAAAACGTACCCTTCATGCAGCGTTAAGTACAGTGAATACACGCCATGCGAGGACCAGAAAAGATCGTTGAAATTCAAGAGGGAGAGGTTGATATACAGGGAGAGACATTGCCCCGACAAAACAGAGCTTCTGAAATGCCGTGTCCCTGCGCCGTACGGTTACAGGAACCCTTTCCGTTGGCCAAAGAGCCGGGATCTGGCTTGGTTCGCCAATGTTCCACATAAGGAACTGACGGTGGAGAAAGCAGGGCAGAATTGGATTCGATACGAAGGTAAGCATTTCAGGTTTCCCGGCGGAGGAACTATGTTTCCACATGGTGCTAATAAGTATATTGACGATATCGGGAGGCTTATAAATCTCGAAGATGGCTCTATTCGTACCGCCATTGATACTGGATGTGGTGTAAGTCTTCTTAATTCTTTCCATCAGTTTTATATGTTTGAAGTTTTGTTATGCTTATTCAATACACTAATATTAATGGGTCATGAATTTTAAACATGTTGGGTCAAAAGTCAAACGTCTCATCTGGTTCAAAGATCCTCTGTTTTTGACTTAAGGGTCTACCTTTTATTTTTCATTAAATTACATTTTATTTTTGGTACCCCCATATCCAGAGTGTTCTGGCTAATCCGAATTCAACCTGCGGCACACAGCTAGTTTTAGTGGGTATTGAGTAAAGTCTCGAAACTAAGACCTAGTTAGGTTGGAATAAGCCGTTTACCAATTGATTCAACCCCATGTTGATTCATTAAATTACATTTTAATGGCTTGTTAGTGTGATCATTACGTGCAACTATATATATAATTTGATTTTCTTTGAGTTAATCTAACATAATTAATTCGAAAAATTGTGTGTAGGTGGCTAGCTGGGGAGCATATCTACTGTCTCGGAACATAATAACAATGTCGTTCGCGCCAAGGGACACTCACGAAGCGCAAGTGCAATTTGCGTTGGAGCGAGGAGTTCCCGCCATGTTAGGAGTTCTTTCTTCCAAGAGGCTTCCATATCCCTCAAGAGCCTTTGACATGGCTCATTGCTCTCGCTGCCTCATTCCATGGCATCTATTTGGTATAATTCCCATCATCCTATTCCTACCTTAACTAAATTCATTCATTTATTTATATGCTTGATTTAACATGGAAATGGAATTCACTTGATTTTGCAGATGGACTATATTTGATTGAAGTTGATAGAGTTTTAAGGCCTGGCGGGTACTGGATTCTCTCTGGCCCTCCAATTCGTTGGAAGAAATACTGGAAAGGGTGGGAAAGAACCAGAGAGGATTTGAATGATGAACAGACTCGTATCGAAACTGTTGCTAAGAGCCTTTGCTGGAAGAAATTGGTGGAAAGTGGTGATATTGCTATTTGGCAGAAACCCATTAATCATTTGAACTGTAAAGTTAATCGAAAGCTTAACCAAAACCCACCTTTTTGCCCTGCTCAGGATCCAGACAGAGCCTGGTAATTAATTGTTGCCTTATTCAAAAGTTCAAACTTGAAATCCAATTTGAAAACATTCTAAAAGTTTTAATTCATTCTGTTCTGACCAGGTATACCAATTTGGAAACATGTTTGACCCATTTGCCAGAAGTTTCCAACAATCAAGAAACTGCAGGTGGTCAATTGGCAAAATGGCCTGAAAGACTCAATGCCATCCCACCAAGAATCAGCAAGGGAACTGTTAATGGAATCACAGCTGAAATCTTCAGACAAGACTCAGAAATCTGGAAGAAGAGGCTGTCTTATTACAAAACAGTGAACAATCAATTAGGACAACATGGAAGGTACCGTAACATTTTGGACATGAATGCAAACTTGGGTGGATTTGCAGCTTCCCTTGTTGATGATCCAGTCTGGGTCATGAATGTTGTTCCTGTTGAGGCTGAAGTTAATACACTTGGAGTTATTTATGAAAGGGGACTCGTCGGAACATATCAAAATTGGTAAGCTAAATTTGCTAATTAAGCTATAAATATCCGATGGCTTATTAGCCTTTTTGCCCCCTGAACTTCTAAATTCAGGACATTTTGCACCCTGAACTTCCAAAATTCAATACATTTTACCCCTGACAGAGGGGGCAAATTGTCCTGAATTTTCGAGGCAAATTGTCTCGATTTTAGTTTAGGGGCAAATTGTCCTTAAGCTCATAATTCAGAGGGCAAAAAGGCTAATAAGCCAATATCAGATACTTCTGGAAAGCTTGTGTAATAACTTGATCATTTTCATAATTGCAGGTGTGAAGCCATGTCAACTTATCCAAGAACATACGATTTTATACATGCTGATTCGGTGTTTAGCCTTTATGAGAACAGGTATATAAAGTTAAGATCAAATTCAACCATTTTTATCAATCAAGAATCTGAAACAATGGGTATGAATTATACTAATGCTTTTTCTGCAGATGTGAGATGGAGGACATTCTGCTAGAAATGGATAGGGTTTTGAGGCCAGAAGGAAGTGTGATCTTCAGAGATGATGTGGATATGTTGGTGAAGATTAAAAAGATAGCAGATGGATTGAATTGGGATAGTCAAATTGTTGATCATGAAGATGGGCCTTTGAATAGGGAAAAGCTTCTTTTTGCAGTGAAGGTGTATTGGACTGCACCTGCCTCTGCCCTCTGATGAAACAAAATCAACAACTTCATTAAGAGTTTCATATGTTTTTTAGCCCTTTTTTTTGGTTGATTTACTGATTCTTTCATGTGTCAGTTATGGGAAACCAAATTAGCTAAATCCAGAGCAAAACAGGCATTGGATTTACCTCATTTTTATTTTTTACTTTTTTCCCATGTTCTTTTTTCAATTTTTTAACTGTAATGGTATATTAAACTTAAATATTCTTAGATATAATGTAATTTTTGTGGGGATTATTCATTTTTATGGCATCCTGAGTTATGTGAGTGTATCAATTTAATACTAAAATGGCATTTCATATACAGATAGTTAATATATGCTCCATGAATCATCAAAAAAAGAGTGATTAAGCCCTAATTAACTCTTTCCCACGAGAAATGTAATCCTCCAACTATTCCTTGATGCAACAAAAGAGTGATGTGCTAAAAGCTCGAGATAGGTAACTCATGCAAAGGCTTTGGCTCTGTTCAGCCATGGCATCCAAAATCCAACTATAAATAAGTCTAGAATCCCAACGAATTGAAGACACAAATCTGAGAAAGAAAGTTAACCAAAATTCAGATATATCAGATAAAACAATTCTCTAGCCATGGCAGTTGTTAAGTCAGTCGTGTCTTTACTAGTTGTGTTGGTGGTTGTAGCGACGGTGCAAACCCAGACGGCTAAGGCACAGTCAGCGACCTGCTCAAGTGACCTAACCAACCTCAACACGTGCGCACCGTTCGTAGTGCCCGGCGCCGCCAATCCTAGCCCCGCCTGCTGCAGTGCACTCCAAGCCGTGCAGCCTGACTGCCTCTGTAACACTCTCAGGATTGCTTCTCAGCTTCCTTCTCGTTGCAATGTCCAGCCTTTCAATTGCGGTAACTAAATATTTACTAGTATATATTATGTCACCTTTTTTTTTCCTTCCAATTTTGTTCCTATAACACATATAGTAACATGAATTTTGTCATTTTTTTGTATGTAGCAACTGCGCAACCAACTCTTGCATGATGATGGTGATGGATTAATGAAAGAGCTGTCCAAGTTGGGCTTGGGAAGAAAATAATAAGGCTTTTTACTTCAATTATGTTTTTTCTTTTATTTACCTTAATTATGTATCCGGATATGGTGACCAAGCAAAAACTATATTATATGGAGGTTGAAGAGAAACTTTAGTTACCCACTATAGTATTCATGAAATAAAAATACTTTTTCTCTTTTAGAAATTTCTCAAAGTAGCAACTACTTTCCTTTCCTCTGTTTTATTCATCTATTGACATATGATAGCACCAAAAAAAAAGAAGCTAAAACCAGAATAAAATGCAATATTGATTCCTGTCATTATAATTAACATGTAAAGTCTCATGAGAATCAAATACAAGTCATTATAGATATTTCTATACGGGTGACACAAAAGGCACACGGTCCCAGTTGAGTCAACAACTCGAGCTATTATTAACATGTAATTTTCATTTTTTTTTCCAAAAAAAAAACATGTAATTTTCATTTTCAAAAAAGAAAAAATTATTATAATGCAATTAATCAAACAAATTAATCATCCCTTAGTTAGAATTGCAAATCTTTGGATTAGTCCATAGAGTTTGGAGCGCTGTAGCTTCCAATTTGGGCCTAAGGGAATTGATAAGGGCCGCGATTCTTAAAAATGGTTAATGACTGTAGTGTAGGACCCATCCCAATATAATATAGTACTATTTGTTAATTTTTGTACCCAAACTGCCCTTCTTCTTCTTCCTCTTCTTCAAACACCACTGAAACGAATTCTTGGTCTCTATCAAATCCGGCATTTCCTTCCTCCGTCGAAAACGAAGATTTAAGCATAGCAACAACGCACCCAGGTTAATTTTTTACTTCTCTTTCCTTCCCTTTCCTTTTGTTTTTCTTCTTTCTAACGAAGCACGACGGTGCTCGGGGGAGAGGGGCGGACGCGAAGTTATTGCTTCCTTGATTTACCGCTTATAATTTCCTTTCTAGAAAATTATTTCTTATTAACATTGTCATTTTTCACGATAGAAGAAGCTTTGTTCATTTATCTGTTCAATTTCTATACTTCACCCAAATTTCTAATACGAAAAATGTCAATGCAACTCAGTTATTTGAATGTAATAATCTATTTAGTAATTCTTCTACTTTTATCAATGACTCATCAGAAAAAGTAACGCTGAACTCCATTTTTTGTAATTTTTCACTAAGTGTTGGCAGTTAACTAACTTTGGGGCAGTCTTCTTTTTGTTTTTGATGAACATATGAATGGAACGTTGAACTCGAATTATTCTATACTTATTAGCTTCCATAAGCTTTTTAAGCTTAAATTTAACTTGTGCTATTGATGGCTTGGAACGAAATTATAGAGTTTTCTTAGATTCTCTAATACTGTTTCGACTACACCAAAAATAACTCATATGCTTCCTATTGCTATCCTGAGTTCTGTGTTTCTTTAGCATTTCTAAATGTCAATTGGGTTTCACTGTGCTTTCTGATTACTGAAAAACTGTTGTGCTATAATGGCTGTTGTTTATTACAAATTTCCAACCCCCCATCCCGTTTCCATTTCCCTATTGTTATGCTATGTATACTCATTGTTTTTTTTTTTATGAAGGTCAATGAATAGAGATGAGGGGGACTTGGGTAGCGCTGGTGATGAGGACCCAGAAAGGGCTCAGACATCGGACCAATTGGACTTGAATGTAGAGCAGAACTGTCACAGCCCAAAAGTAAGTCATGTCAATGCAACTCAGTCCAGTGTTCCCTTGCAAGAGGAAACTAATGCAGATGGTGTACTAGGAGTTGGTATAGTATTTGAATCTGATGAACATGCATACAAGTTTTATGATAAATATGCTAGGTTGTTAGGTTTTAGGGTTCGAAAAGATTGGGTCAACAGGAGTAAAGTACATGGCCAGGTGGTTTCTAGGAAGTTTACATGTTCGAAACAAGGCTATAGGAGGAAAGACCATAGAGATGTTAATGTGAAGAAGCACAGAAAGGCAACAAGAACTGGTTGTTTGGCGCATATGATCATTACTCGACTACCTGATGGTAAATATCGGGTTAGTCATTTTGAAGCGAACCACAATCATGACAACATAAACCCTAATAATGAACAAACATTACAATTGCAGAAGGATCTTATTTCTGCTCATGCTTCTGAAACCGATCAGCCAAACAATTCAGAGACACAAAACCCATCCTTTGGCTTGATGAATAGAAGATCTTTAGTGCGTGAATCCCTTGATTGTTTTGCTCTGGATTATGACAATCACCTAAGATCTGAAAGGGTGAGAGATATGAAGGAGGGAGAGGCAGGTCGTTTATTGCATTATTTTCAGAGGCAGCACTTTGAAAATCCATCCTTCTTTTATGCAATACAGCTTGATATTGATGATAAGGTAACCAACATATTTTGGGCGGATGATAATATGATTCTGGACTACACTTTTTTTGGTGACGTTGTTTGCTTAGACACAAGTTGTCGAACAAACAAAGAATATATGCCATTTGTACAATTTTTAGGTGTGAATCATCATAATAAAGTTATAATCTTTGCTGCAGCACTTCTATATGATGATACTGTTGAATCCCTTAAGTGGTTATTTCATACATTTTTAGAAGCAATGTCAGGGAAGAAGCCAAAGGTCATCCTCACAGATCAAGATGCAACAGTTGTTGAAGCAATCAATTCAGTCCTATCGGAAACAAGTCACTGTGTATGTGTGTGGCAGATGCACCAGAAAGCCCTAAAACACCTTGGGCATGTATTGGAAGATTCTAGTGCTTTTGACAATGATTTTAGAAGTTGCATTTATGACCATGAGGATGAGGATAGCTTCATTCATGCTTGGGAGGCTATGCTGGTAAAGTATAACCTCAAGCAAAATGAGTGGCTGAGGTGGATGTATCGGGAGAGGGAGAAATGGGCTGTCGTATATGGCCGGAACACATATTTTATTGACATGAAACACTCCCATTTAGGTGAGAGTTTATCTAATGAGTTGAGGGTTTATCTCAACTCTGACCAGGATGTGCTTCAATTTTTCAAGCACTTTGAGAGGGTGGTGGATGAGCAACGGTACAAAGAATTTGAAGCCAGTGCTGAAATGAGCCACTGCAAGCCCCAATTGATGGCAAATGTGATTTTGTTGAAGCATGCAAGTGAAATCTATACACCAAAGGCATTCGAAGTATTTCAGCATGAATATGAAAAGTCGTTAAATGTTGTCGCTGATCAGTGTAGTCAGAATGGATATTTATACAAAGTTAAGACTTTTGGACAAAATAAAGAATATAATGTTACATTTGATCCCTCAAATGATACAGTTATTTGCAGCTGTATGAAGTTTGAATATGTTGGGTTTCTTTGTAGCCATGCATTGAGAGTTCTAGACCTTAGGAATATAAAGGTTGTCCCATCCCGATATATCTTAAGGAGATGGACAAAAGATGCAAGGATTGAATGTGCAGAAACGGATAGTGATTTCGTTATAAAAGAAAATTCATTGTTGGTTGCAGCAAGACGTTACAAAGAAATGTGTCGTAGCATGCTGAATATATCTGCCAGAGCAGCTGAATCTGACGAGGCCTTTCAGTTTGCTTCAAGTCAACTCACTGAAGTAATGAAAGGGGTGGAGAAGATCTTGACCCTAAAAGCTGAGGAAGCTCAAGTTGTTACCTCTAGTTGCAGTACTGCAAATGCGTCCAACAGTGAAAATGAGGAGATTTTTCTCGATGGAAATGCCATTGTGGGACAAGACGAGAGCAGGGCACAGAGTAAAGATGAAAATGAGGTTGTTGTCCCGCATAGACGTAAACTGAAAAATGAGCAGGAGAGAGGCTCCAAGACGAAAAGGATTTGGAATGAAAAATCAAACTCACCGAAGACAGCTACTCGCATTTCAAGTCCCCCACCAGCATATGTTTCACCTCAATCCTCTGGCCCAGCTCCTGTTATGCAGGTAATATTCAGCTAACATAAATAAAATAATTCTAAGAAGCATTTATGTTAACTGAGCTTCGGTGATTAAATTTATTAATCCGTGGCTAAATGCCTTGCACAGGGTTCATTCAACTTTGAAGTTAATCAGGCCGTCCAGTGCATATACCAACAGGCTAATATGGTTCTGGACCAACAGCCCAGTGCTGAAATGTACCAACAGTCTAACTTTTATACTGACCAACATGTCTCACCAAGCCAAACCCAGTTAGTCCAGGTAATTTTTGTGTGCTTTCTATTCTAATGCATTCTGAAATGTATTCTTTGCATGATGTGCAAAATGGTACATGCAGGAACCTCTAATTCATTGCACATATGAACCTCTGCCTGTCTCAAATTGCTATCATTTGAGGCAGGTAAATACAACTAAGTAGGGTTAGAGTCCATAAGTTTTGTTGAGAATTTTCATCTCAATGAACCTTAGTTTCTGGATGCTATTTCACTTGCTGTAATGTTACATGTGTCCCACTTGCAGGGTATGGAACTTGATGCCCAACCTCCACATTCATCTTCATGTTTGTTTTATGATCATAGATACAGAACTTCTGACACTCCATTTCTCGGGCCCAAGTAAAGGAAAAGAATGAACGTATTCTTCTATCTTTGTCAATATTTTTGTTTGTTGTACAGTTCTGAAATATTTAGGATTTTTTTTTCACTTAATAGAGCTTGAAGATAAGCTGAGCAATGAGCATTCTCCAATAATGTTTGTATTGATGTATCTTTTGTGTAGATCTGAAACTCTATTGGGGCTTGATTACAAAATGGTATATAGCAGTTTCATTTCCCATAAATTCCAATGTCTCATCGCCAAGAATACACAGTAAGCTACAAAGCTTCTGAGTGACTCGCAGCAATTCATTGTATAATTTGATTTTGCTCGTTTATCCTTTTCTTGGTGGATCAATGATGTAGAATTTATTCTTCTTACTTTAGAAAACCATATCCAGGCATTGTTCTCTCTCTCCTTCCCTGTCTCTTCCATTACCATTATGGAGTTTCCAATTTGGACAAAGTCAGCCGTCGGCAAGTCAGATTTGGAGTCTGGTATAAATGTAAGTGGACTAAAGTGCACTTGAGCTTGGGCTGCTTTTAGCTAGAGCTATTGATTTGATCTGTGTTCAGCTCATTCTCACTTCAGTCACTCCGTTCAATAATGCACATTTCCGCAGCGGTCGATGACAAAACAAAGTCAGAAAAACAAAAGATGGTCCAATCTTTCACCACTTTCTTTAATAAGGAGCAGTTGAAAAAAAAAAAAAAAACCTCCCTCACAAAAAACCCATTTGACCCTTATTGCCAAAAAATATATATATATATATATGTATTAAAAAAAAAAACACCATTTGACCCACTCGATCAATGATGTAAGACCCAATGTCATTCCCCTGTGCTGATGATGTTGAGACCATGGAATTTGAATACAGAAAATCTTCAATGAATTATGGTCTTAATTAACGAAAGTGATGCCTGTCCCGACCGGTTATTATTTCAGTCCAAGTTCAATCCTATTTATGCAGCTGTGTCTGTTCTTATTTCTTGCCAAGTGAAAAAAATGAACTTGTTTTTGCCTTGTGCACGTGTGGAGACCGAAATGTGGTGTTCTCTGCCATGCATTAGTATTTTCTTAGCCATTGCGCTTTGGATTTACAAATGGAGGAACCCAAAGTGCGATGGGAAGCTCCCACCAGGTTCCATGGGTTTACCATTTGTCGGCGAGTCCTTCCACTTCTTTGCTCCTTACACCTCGTCCGATGTTTCTCCTTTCATCAAAACCAGAATGGAAAGGTAAAATAATATATATGCAAGAGTTGACAAATGTAATATATATATGTCGTCTTCATCAAATTATGTGCTTCATTTACTAAATGAAAATTTGTTTCATTGTTTTCTAGATATGGTTCATTGTTTCGAACAAGCCTGGTTGGTCGGAAGATTGTTGTTTCCACTGATCCTGATGTGAACCGTTTCATTTTCCAACAAGAAGGGAAACTGGTTCAAAGTTGGTATATGGACAGCTTTGATGATATAGTTGGAAAAGATAATGTTCTTTCCAGTCATGGCTTCTTGCACAAGTATCTTAGAAATTTGGTTTTGAACCTTTTTGGCTCCGAAAACCTGAAAGAAAGACTTCTTTCTGAAATTGAGGAATTAACCAGCAAACATATGCAATTCTGGTCTTGCCAGAATGAAGTGGAGCTCAAACAAGCCATGTCAACTGTAAAACTTTGCTCCCATGACTTTTATGATTATCTTATGGCTTATTAGCCTTTTTGTCCCCTTAACTATAGGGTTAGGGACAATTTGCCCCTGAATTTTCCAAATTTAGAACAATTGAGAGGGTAAAATGTCCTGACTTTGGGAAGTTCAGGGGGCAAAACGTCCTTGACGCAATAGTTCAGGGGCAAAACGTCTTATATTTGCATGAAATTTGCCAGAATCATGACAATTTACAGTACCCTTTTGTTTACAGATGATATATGATTATAGTGTGAAGAAGCTATTTGGTTGCGATGAATCCAAATTTGCAGAGAAGCTAAGAGATTGCTATTCAGCTTTCCTGGATGGTTTAATATCATTTCCTCTAAACATTCCTGGAACTGCTTACTGGAAATGTTTGCAGGTATTTTTTCTCAGACCCTTCACAAAATCAAGTCTATATTAATCAATCATTAATCATCTGCAATTAATCAAAATGATGACAGGGGCGTAACAAAGCAATGAAAGTCCTTAAAAGTATGTTGAAGGAAAGGCGTAAATCACCAAAGAGACAGCAGGAAGATTTTCTGGATATGATAGTGGAAGAAATGAACAAAGCTGAAACCATTTTATCAGAACAGACAGCTTTAGATTTACTGTTTGCTCTTCCTTTTGCTGCTTTTGAATCTGCATCCTCTGCCATTGTATTATCCCTTCAGTATCTTCAAAACAACCCTCTTGCACTAGCAGAATTAACTGTAAGTCTATTTGATCATATTCCAGTACTCTTCTGTTTTATTGATTCTATGAATAATCTTAATATCTGAAACATTTCTAACAGCAAGAGCATGAAGCAATCTTAAGAGATAGGGAAATGAAGGATTCTGGAATCACTTGGAAAGAGTATAAATCGATGACTTTCACACATATGGTGAGTTCAATTAAATTTCTCTACATTTTCATCATCAAGAACTAATAAGAAGTCTGATTTATTTTTATGAATAATTATATATCTCAGGTTATCAATGAAACCATCAGGCTTGGAAACATTGTCCCAGCAATTTTCAGGAAAGTGGTCAAAGATGTAGAAATCAAAGGCAAGTTTAGTCTATCTATGTTGTTTGATAAATCCTAAATGCAATTGTTAATTAATTATTATATGGCTTTTTGGGGTCTGAAATTACTCTGAATTGTGGCTTTTTACAGGTTATACAATTCCTGCAGGGTGGATCATTTTGGCTTGTACACCTGCTGTTCATTTGAACCCTAATAAATATGAGGATCCCCTTACTTTTAATCCATGGCGATGGAAGGTATAATTAAGCATATTCTTCGGAAACTTTGAGACGATTTGTTTCAGTTTAGTTGAAACTAACCAGTTCAACAATAAAAAACCCAGGGGCGAGAACTGAATGCAGGTTCTAAATTTTTTATGGGATTTGGTAGTGGCGCTAGACTTTGTGCTGGAGCAGAATTTGTGAAGCTGCAAATGTCTATTTTTCTTCATCATTTGGTCACAAAATACAGGTAAAGACAGAATACTATTACTAATTCAAGTCTTCTTCTTCTTTTTTTTTTTTTCCTTTTCAAACTAAAATTAAGACTTGTAATAAAATATATATGTAAATTATTACTGTTTTAGGTGGAAAGTGATTAAGGAAGGAGTTGCTCTTAGACAGCCAGGCTTGGTGTTTCCAGAGGGTTTCCACATTGAAATCTTGAAGAAAAATGCCCATGAAAATGTTGCAGCATGGCGGTGAGTGACACCAAACCTTGGGAAAAGCCCATTAAACAACTAAGCCAGGCTTGGGTCAGCAACATTAAAATAAGGTGGCTATACTCTGTAACCAACGCATCAAATAGTAGTATTGTTTAAAATAATGGGCTCAAAGCCCCCAAAACTATTTCCAAGTTGCTTGGCTCCACGCTTATGAAATTTAGTCTATTACACCAAATTTAACCCCCTGAGGGGAAATCTCAGCGGTTAAAATTTATGACTTTTTGCAGGGGGTTTCGAATTCGAATCTTGAAATGAACGGGGTGAGATTATGGGAAATGAGAGAACTACCTTCTATTATGTAATGTAGCTCATTTCAATATCAAGTTCATGATTAGAACAAAAAAAAATCAAATTTAACCCAAAATCTAAAAAAAAAAAATTGAATGATTTAACAGGACATACAAGCATGTACCATGTTTCAACAAAATCATACACAATTTCATGTTTCACGTTAAGTATTGATTAAGATATATATATAAAAATGTTACGTCTATAAAACTAGGATTAGAAATTTGAAAAATGATTAAACTTTTGTAACTACAAATTGACCCAAGAAAAGAAAAATGTAGACAAGGTCAAAAAAGGATTAGAAAGAAAAACATATACATTGATATGATAGTCAAACTCGAAGAATTGTTTGTAGTGTAAGTGTGTAACAAGACAAGAAAATAGATTAAGGCAATAAATTAAATAGTACTTGGGTGTTAGAACATAGAAGTCCACCACGTAGACTCCGTATTGGTTAGGTAATTCACCAAAATTCTTATGTTTCGCATTAAAATGCGTAGGTCCGACTCGCCAACGACCTAACAGCCTAATTTAATTGTGACATTTGGCCTTTTTCCTTAACCTTATTTTGGCTTTTGCTTATCATTATGTTAATTAATCAACATGCTACTAAATAAAGCTTTGCTTTAAATTAATCATTTTTTCCCTAATGATGGGTAAATCCATATTCGTAAGTGGGTAACTTTTTTTAATTTGTGTATGTATTTCCTTTTCATTTGTCTTGTCACATTTGAAATAATTCAGTTATAGGCTTATAGTGCCCGTTTGGCCTAACTTAAAACTATTCTGAAAAAAGTGTTTTTGGAAAAAGTTTCAATTTATAACTTCTGGCTTTTAGTTCAAAAACAACTGAAAAACACTTTTAAAAAACACTTCTGGATTTTCTGTTTGATATAACTTAAGGTTTTTTTTCAGTAGATAAACTGTTAAATAAGCTGGGTCAAACGGACCATGGTAATGTTTATTTTATTTGAACTTGTTGCAGTTAATTTTTACTTTTTTCCTTTTTTTTCCTCTTGTTGATCTTGTGTTGCTTTTCTGAGCTTTGAATTCAAAATATGGTTAATGCTCGCCAAAAGTAATGAATTATGGATTTAATAGAGTTGCTTTCGATCGGTGCTTTTTTCTCTAAAAGCATAAAATTACAATTGACAATATTGATGTGTTTCTTAATGATGAGGGAACAACATATATAACTCCAAATTTAAGTTTATGCATTTACACTTTATTATTCTTATTTAATGCTATATGGAAAGATTATTTATCGACCGTCAACTTTTTTCTTGAGGTATACTATCTCACAAGTAGAAAGATCCTCTATCTAGAAAAAATGAAGACCTGTTTTGATGCAAACAAAAAAAAAAAAAAGGAGGAAGACCTGTTTTGTATGATAAAATTAAATCCTCTATATAGGAAATGATTGATAAAATCATAAAAATGGAGTCATATTAAGTTATTAACTATAACTGAAAAGTAAGTTGGAGTTGGAGCACAAGTGATTCGGAAGTTTTATGTATGATTATGAACATTCAATGATATATGAATCTATAGCAATTCCTAGCCGATGCAGTTACAAAAAATTCATAGGTAAAAGCCCTTTCAACATGAGCTCCGAGTGTCCTTTGGGACTCTCCGATCTTTTTTTTCTCTTTAATATTCAGAGTTTTGCTATGATTAACTCGAATTCGATATGCATCAGTTTTGAGTTTGGTAGATGAGTCTACTAATAAGGTGTATATATAAGATCTTAAACCTAAAATATATTTTAGACGAAATGAACTGCTTACTACTCGATTTAATCATGCGTTGATCCGGTCTCTCGTTTACAAACTATGGAAGAAAGTGTAAACTTATTGTGCATGAATCATGATGGTAATGAAATTTTTCTTAGAAAAAAAAATAATGAATATTTTCTTCAATAATAAAAGGGAAATAGAAAATAAAAAAAAATATATCAATGCGCGTGTCTTACAGATACCTCAAAGACGCGTGAGGAATTGAGTGTTGAGAGTTGTGGATCATTTGGCTACAAAATCCAAGTCTCTCCCTCTCCTCCTCCCTCACTCGTTTCGTCTCCCATACTATTCCGTTTCTGTTCTTCTCTCTTTCTTCCACCCAAAGAAAAACAAACTAAAAAACAAAACAAAAAATGCTCACTTCCCTATTAACAATACAATCAAGTGAAAGCGTAGTTTACAGGCAATGAACCATGGGCCTTTTCCGGCGACTCTTTGGCGCCAAGAAGCCCTCCAATCCCCGCCCCGATAAAGACAAGAAGCGTTGGAGCTTTACCAGATCTTCCCACCCCACCTCTTCACGTTCCCACCTTGATGCTCTCTCTGTTTCATGCGATGACACATTGGATGCTAACAAGCATGCCATAGCAGTTGCAGCCGCCACTGCTGCCGTCGCTGAGGCTGCCCTCGCGGCTGCGCATGCGGCTGCCGAGGTCGTTAGGCTGACAAGTGGCACTAATAGCACTGCCGGTGGAGGCTGCGCCAGTGCTAGCAACCGTCGCCTTGCAGTGGAGGTGGAGATGGCTGCTGTCAAGATACAGTCCGCTTTTCGAGGTTATCTGGTTAGTATATTAATTATAATTATTTAGTTTTTTAAAATTTTAAAATTCTTTTAAATGCCCATTGCCTTGTTTGAATTGGGAGGTTTAAGTCATTTACTGTTGATGGGACTTTTTATTTTTATTTTCTATTTCTATGTTAAGTCAATGGTTTTTGACTTGTCTCAGCTTATCTTTTCTCTCTGATTCAAATCACTAACAATATAAAATTAAGGAATTTAAGTTCACTCAGCTTTGTTTCTGGAAAAATGAAAACTTTAGACCCAAGTTTCTTAGAGTTGACAGAAACTAATGTGTTAAACCCAATTTGGGCAAAACCCATACGAGCTTGTTCCAATCTGGAAATTGGGTTTTTGGTTAAATCGAAAACAGAGTGTGTTTTTTATAATTAATTTTAATAATAACAGTAGCATTGTTTTAAGTGTTAAGTGAGAATGGTCCCCCAGATGAAGAAGGAAGGAAGGGAAGAGAGAGAGAACAAGAACAAAAGCAAAAGAAGCGCCGACACTGTAATGTGGTTATTTCGCCATCAGGCTTCTTCAAGGGAACAGATTCCCCTGTTTATCTCTTCTCACCTTCTTCTCTGTCTTTATTTGTGAATTTTCCCTTTCTCTTTTTGAAAGAAAAGTCCATTTTTTACTTCACGTTCTACTTTCGTACGTGGAAGTTTCCCACACGTGTGTTCTTCTACTTCATAAATTGTAACGCGGACGTCACAGTCTGCCCAAAACCAAGCTCACAAGCCTTCCTCGCGCGTGCACTTCAGTTCCTTCTTTAATGGCTTCATGCACAATTTTTAGTTATTTTTTAAGTTTAAAGTAAAGAAATGAGTCCGTGAGTTGATTTGATAGATTTGACCAGTGTTAAGTTTAGGTGTTGCATGTGAGACATGGAAGACTGGTTTGTTTGACCAAATTCCTGGTTTCACATTCCTTTGTTTCTTCTTTATATTGTCTTCCCTTTGTTGTTTTTCTCCTACTGTGTTTAAAGACAAGCAATTAAAGAGTTCATAACTGGGAAAAAGAACAAATTTTGTGGACAATTATTCTACACCAAATGTTGTTTTATAGAAATTTTTGTCAAATTTGGTGTCTTTGCCTCTTGACAAAGTAGCAAGCAATGTTTACCTCATTTTAGAAGGTCATAACATTCTGCAAAAATTTTGAATCACAGCAAAGCTGCTGGGCCTACTTTGTACTACTAATGAGCTGTTTATATCATATTTGGACCGTAATTGAAATAATTGTTCCAACTTGGTAGGCTTTTTAAGCATTAACTTTATGACTGATTAGTATTAGTTTTTCTCCTGGCAGTTAATTAGTTTTGGGAAAAGTTCTTGGATTTTTTATCTGTAGTTTACTTTTCTGTCAAGCTTTAAGCTTTATTTTGGTTTTAACAATATAGAAAAGAGAGAAGAATCTCTCGAGCATTTCCGGATTTGCTATGTTGGCTGCATTTTGCAGGAAAAACATTATTTTCCCAGTGTTCCATTTTACTGGGATGATAATTTTGATTCTCAATGGAGATAAGATGAGCAGCACGCTAGCAATAATTAATGGACAAATTTTACTTATGCAGATGGCTATTTGAATAAACAATTGTGTTAATCTTTTATAAAGCTGTAAAGGCATGGTTTAATTAGTAGTATTTGCGAGTATGATCTTGTAGGTAGGAGATGTTATTCTTTCTTTTCTCTTGCTTCCTTCTTTTTATTTGGTATGGTTGGTAGACAATGATTACACCCATGGGCCTCTTCCTTTTTAGTTCATTGTTTATCTTGTGACATTAATTTTTTATTCTTAATCCCTGGGATAATGCATCATTAAAAACAACTTCCGAAAGGACTAAAAGTGTGCCAATCTGGCCACTTCCCTTTTTCTTTTTTTTCCCCTCATTTTTCTCACTTGCAAAGTTCTTACTGTGGTTATCATTCAGCTAATTGTATGGATTTTGGTTTAGTCTCTAATGCAAATTATGCTTTATTCTTTGACTTCTGCCGGTGCTTGTCCAGGCACGGAGGGCACTTAGGGCATTGAAAGCATTGGTGAAACTTCAAGCACTAGTACGAGGCCACATTGTGAGAAAACAGACAGCAGACATGCTCAGGCGCATGCAAACATTGGTTAGGCTTCAAGCTCGAGCCCGTGCTAGTCGTACTTATGTCACAAAATCTTTCGATTCTGCTGGCAAGATGTCCCATTTACGAAATACTGTAAGAAGACCTTCACCCTTGTCAACTTAATTTCTCTATTCATTTATTAACATGGTATAAAATTCTAGTGTTAGTATAGAAGTATGGCATCTCATATTCGTGCCATAAGCTCACATGATTACCACAATGTACTATTGGATTGAAGAACTGAGGGACCACTTGCTTTACCTAACCTTTAAGTTCAGATATATTTATGGAGGGTTTTGTTTTTTTACTTAAGTGAAATGAATAATGGAACTGTGTGAAAGACATAGCTTAGTAATTAGGGGAAGGGGCAACTCTTCTTGTCCTCTCGCTACCCTAATCAATTATTTTTGCTTCTAAATTGTAGAGAAAAACACTTTTATGCACATGGCATGTCATTGACCAAAGCCTGAGGTCAAGCATAAGGTTCAATCCGAGCCTTATATGCAAATAACTCAAATAACCTTAAATGGAGTTCGGTTGCTGTTCATTAATAGCCTGCTTATCAACTGTGGTCAAGAAAATATCTTAGTGCCGTGTCAAATCCTTAATTTGAATAAAAATAAAAAAGTTACCAAATTTTGACACTCATTTCACTGCTCTATAACATACAATTGGGAGGAATTTCTGATATATTTGAATTTGTTGAGAATAGCTTTTTTGTATGTTCGTTCACTCGCTGACTTCCTTCTTTTCCTACAAATAATACTTGGCAGGTCCATGCAACTTCTATAAAAGATGAATTTCGTGCTTATAGTACTAAGTATGATGGGCCTTCAATTCTAAAGGTACCTCTTAATTGGCATTTGGCACTGTAGATTCCCATTTTAATATGCACCTACTTGATCTAGTAGGAAACTTTTGCATCCTCAAGCTTCTTATTTTAGGATATGATTTGTTTTAAACGTGATTCGGAGGTCATAGATAGTGTTCCCCTATCATCTGAGCACTTGACCTTACTCCATAACAAATTTAAAATGCACTGGGGAATAAAATTGGATCTTCAAATCAGTCTTTGAATTTGGCTTCTTTTTATGCAGAGATGTGGTTCAAATTCGAACCTGAGGGACATCATTCAACTAGAGAAAGAGAGGATGGGTTCGAATTGGTTAGACCGTTGGATGGAGGAAAGTTTATGGAACAACCAGAGAGATGCTCCAGTTAGACATGGGCGCGTTGATGATGAGAAGAGTGACAAGATCCTTGAAGTAGACACTTGGAAGCCCCGTTTGAACTCCCAACAAAGCAGCAGGAACTTTAGGGTGTCTCAGCATGGTTCAGCTATGGATTATAACCAGAGCTATATGACTTATGACTCGCCAAGAAAACAATCAGGAAAAGCTTCAAATCCCTTACAAAATCTCACTGCAGCAGAAGTTTTCTCATTAAGCACTCTGAAATATCCCGGAGGAAAAGACGAAGCAGGTTTAAGGACCGCTGACAACAGCCCGCAAGTGCATTCTGCATCATCTAGACCTGGAAGTAGTGCTAGAAGAAGTCCCTTCACGCCGGCTAGGAGTGAGTGCTCATGGGGCTACTTAAGTGGATATTCCGGTCACCCCAATTACATGGCTAACACGGAATCATCCAGGGCCAAGTATCGGTCCCAGAGTGCTCCGAGGCAGAGGCTGGAGTTTGATAAATATGGTTCAACCCGAAGAACTTTCCAGGGGTTGTGGGATTCGGGGACTAATTCAGAAAGAGACTTTCCTCAAAATGCTGACTTTAGATACAGAGCTCATCCAGAATCCGGTCGCTTGAATAGGATTGGTAGTGCCAACCAAAGAGAATGATCCCTCCTATCTTCCTTTCCTTGTGTGTGTGATAGCAATGCTAGAGTTGTAATTATTAATCTACTATAATGCTTCAAAAGTTTGTACCCGCACGATCAAACTTAACATTATTGATATTGAAAAATGGACACAGCTTCCACAAAAATATGCCTTCTTAGTTGCTCCAAATTGCATGTAAAAATTTTCAGTTTTTACACAATTGTCAAGATCTGTTTCAATTTTCAGCTCAAATTTCACTTGAAACAGAACAAAAGAGTTTCAGTTGAAGTTGTGTGTAATATTTACCCCACTGTGCATTCACGGAATGGGGTTAAAGTAAACTCATGAGTCTGTTTTTGTAGTATCAACTGGTTTTGTCTATTAGCGACGACATAACATGGTGATACCGATTGTGAAACAGTCAACATTCTCTTTATATCCATACCAAAAACAGACGAAAACCTTGGATTCCCAGAACTGACAATCACACAGTAACTCATAAAACAGTTGTTGTAATAGATTTGTGAAAACCAGTTTGGATTTTGGAATCAATCTCGATACCCATGCAGGAAGAACAATCTGACAAACTCACCCCACAACTCTGAATGTGATTATATCATGGCATGATTGTTTCTGAGATTTTGTATTTTTTCTTTTTCTTCTGGTTCATGATTCGGTTTCATATCCAACTTTTGGCTCCTCCCCATTACCAATTGCACATGAAAAATGGTCCATGAGTCCTTGACATTAACCGTTGTACAAAAATCAAGCAGATATGAAGTAATCAGAAAATTATTTCGGCATTTCTTTGGTACCATTTCTGAAGAGCATGACGCAGTTTGTCTTCTTACAACAACATTATTGCAGTCTTTGATTATTAGGTTGTCGTCCATAATTAGCAAGGGTTAAAAGGACAGGGGAATCCATTTGGTAGGTAATTGACTATTAACTTCTTTCAGATCATCAAGGATGTAATAAAAGAAACAATGAACATGTTGGTCCATTCAAAATCTCAATCAGGTTCAATGTAAAGGGCAACAAATTAAAATGCAATATATGTTACTATAATTTTACATTTTTTTTGTGAAAATTTTTATCATGATGATTAAAATCTTAATCAATATATCTATCTAGTTAATTACAAGATCATGTAATGATTATAATCAAGTGCAAAGATCAAATGAGAGGGTGGTTAACTAGTCTTGCATGTCAAATCCTTCAGTTACAACAATCAGAAACAAGATTAACCTTTAGATCTAGCAAAAAGGAAAAAAAAATCCCTTTTATTATTGCTTGTAAAAAGTATAGTTGACCCATTTCTGTAGCTGGAAACAGCTTCTTATTTGATCTCTTCAACAAAAGCCACCTTGCAAATCCTCTGTAATTCCCCATTCACTCAATGCTGCATACCAAACCAATCATGTCAAATAACCCTATTGAGCATAGACTAAAACAATAAGGCTTATTATGGGGCTAAGGACAATTTGCCCCCTTAACTAAAATCGAGACAATTTGCCCCCTCTGTTAGGGAGTAAAATGTCTCGAATTTGAGAAGTTTAGAGGGCTAAATGTTTTGAATTTGGAAGTCCAAGAAGCAAAACGTCATTGACGTAATAGTTCATCAGGGGCAAAAAAAACCTTAGATAATTAAAAAAAAAACATGAAATTATAAGAATGATCACATATTTTACGTATGTATATGTAAGTTTATAGGGAGAAATGGAAGAAAACTATACAAGTTGCAGTCGGTGTTAGGATCAATGATGAAGCCGAGGGTGACTCCACAAATGCCAGGCAAAGTGGCAATAGCGGTGGAATGGGTAGTGTAAGTAGTGATGAGCGCCATCAAGCAAATGCAAAGGGATCTCCTATTATCAGTGGAGTCAGCAATGAGGCCGAGGTTAGCCACAGCTTCACAACAGGGTGAACCAGGGAAAGGGTCGGGCGTGCCATAGGTAATGAAGGATGAGCAGGTTGAGACTAGCCCTGTTACTGTGATGCAGTCCACGGCTGCGCCTATTGAGGTGGCCCATGAAACCAAAACCAAGACCAGTATCGTTATGTTGTGAGTCTGACCCCTCATCTTTTTCCTAACTAGCCAACTAGGCCACTGAGATTAGCTTGGCTTATTTTCAAAAGAAAAACTATGTAAAATGTAAATATAGCATTGGACCATTGGCTTAATTTGGGTTGGTATGGAATGAGAAACGTGTGGTGTGGTTCATGGAGGTTGAATGAGTATCTCCATTTCAGTTGGCCCAAGGTTTGCCTTGCCACATTTAGGTTAGGTGGGCTGCGTTTAGGCCTCTTCCTTGCTGATATAGTAATCTAGCTACCTGTAAAAAATTATGCAGCTTCATGGCCAACAAAAGAGTTTGGTGTCGTGGTGTAGTTGGTTATCACGTCAGTCTAACACACTGAAGGTCTCCGGTTCGAGTCCGGGCGACGCCATTTATTCAAAAGTCCATTTTTTTTGGAAGGCTTTGCTCTGTTTCTTTGTTTATAAGAGAGGCTTCATCATATATACATAAAATAAAATAATTGTAATAGAGAGATGTAAAAGCAATAACAATGGCAGTCTTTTGATGTTTAAATAAAGCAGAAGAAAACTTAAACACAGCACTTCTCACTCCTAACTCCTAAGCTATAACTATGCATTTACAAGCTGCATGTAAAAAAGGGAAATCTCCAGATAAAATGAAGCATTATGATCCAGTGCTAATTTTCATTGCAATCCCATCTAGAAGTGGGGACACAGCTCAGGTAGTGACACCAATGGCAACGATCATTTCCATTTTCCCCTCGAAAGAGCATTACCAATGCAACAGTGAATCTGGGGTTTCATTAAGAATAGAAAGCAATAAGTTAGTGCTTTGACAATTACAGCTGTAACTATTGCAGAAACATAGAATTTCAAATGACTTTCCATATAAAAATATGGAACACTGAATTTTCCAGTTTCTTCCTGATGTAATAATTACCACAGTGATGGAAACAACAAGTAACCATCAATAGGGAACACAAGGGACTTCCCTCTGTGTAACCTCCAGTTGTCTCATTGATAATGACAGATGATAAGGAGCAATAACAGTAGATCAAGGAGTAAAATATCTCCATTTTTGTTTGCCTTTTTCATCACAAGACAATGAATCTATGACCTGGCAACTGGCAAGTCATTTCCCACTACTAATTATTCCTAATACCCATGATTTTGCAGATAAAAATGCCCCATATTGCAATCATCTTAAAACCATAAGAAATGAAATTGACAACAATCAAATGTTTACTTACCCTACAATCAACAGAACCAAGGAAACCAACCACAAGACATATTGGTAAGGCTTGTATTTGGATTTCAAACGAGTATTAGATGGAATGTTCCGGCGCTCTAACCACCCAAACTGAGGACGAGGTAGCAGAATGAAGCCAAGGAGGAACCCAGTTAAAAATCCACCAATGTGTGCAAAATTGTCAACATGTGGCAAAATTCCTATTGCAAGGTTAATGAGGATGATGACCAGAAGAGTGAGTAGAGCTGCAGCCTGGGGGAGCACAATAGACAATGGTTACCTTGTGTTATTACAGGTTAATGACAAAGGAAACAGAATGGTTAACATTGTTGACCTTGTTGGTGTATATGTTCCAATTTGTAATTAGTTCAGAAAGCATTGCACCGAGAAGTCCAAAAAGAGCACCAGAGGCACCAACGGAGATGCTGTTTCGGATAAATAGAGAGGAAAGCACACTTCCACCAAATCCAGACAATAGATACAGAATCCCTATCCGCACTGCCACATTGTACAAGCAAATTTCGTATTGTTGCACTAATCTCAAATTCTAAATTCTCTACTGAATTCAGTTCAATAAGTTCCATACAGTGTATTGACAAGCCTTAAGATGAATTTCACAAACAGAAGGAGAAACATACCAAATCCAAACTGCTGTTCAAGGCGTATACCAATGAAGACCAGGCTCAGCATGTTTGCAAGGAGATGAATAACACCAGCGTGCAGCCAGATGCAAGTAATAAGCCTCCATCCTTGTTGGTTTTGCACAACTTTACTCCAATCAAGACCTCCCAACTTCTTCAATCTGCAAAAGTTGCAAGTATGTTTTCATTGAAAATGTACATACAAGCTATAGAAATCTGATCTCTTTGCTGGTAACTATTAGCCAGCAAAAACCAGATTCAAGCTCCTAATGGACCACAAGGCAGAACATTAAAACTCAAAAGTTCCAAGAACATCAATGTCAAAATGAAACTTGATCAACTTAACAAATAACATTGGCTTGCAGTTTAGATGTTGGGATATATATAAAAGTAACTATTTCAACTGATCCAGCAGACAATAATTAGAAGGACAGATCACAGATCCCAGAAATTATAAATTTCAGAAATAATCAATGAAATTCATGGTTATAGAGGGCCTAGTATGTAACATACATGCCAAGCAATGACAAAAATCAAAATTTGCGCATCTTATTAAAAGAAAAAAAATGGTACTGAAATTCTATTCAACATTTCACCCAATAGAAAAGTGATCAAACAAAAAGCATTAAGAAATAGGCTGGGAAATGCTCCAAAAATCCCACCAAAGATCACCCAAATTCAGAATTCAAGCTCTCCCGTGAAATAGAATACAGAAAAGACACATGTTCGAAATATAAAATCCCAGAAAACTAGTAAAATAAAAGCAGCAAAAGAAAAGGGGCTAATTACAAAAGAAGAAATGAAAGTAAATAAGTAATAAAAAGGGATTAGTAACTTACGTATAAGAAGAGGGACCAAAGAGGGGATTCTCTCTCAAAGGCTCAAACGAAAACCGACCAAGAAACCTGGCCACACACTTGCCGACAAACCTCGTATGCCTGTGCTTCGGACAATCGTTGATATACATAACAACGATGAAGACAGCAATATTAGCCACCACGAACATAGGCACCAACCATGAAGTCCATTGTGTCTCTGTATCCTCTACCAGATAAGTCGATGAAGATGTGTAACCACTGCTCGTATTATTACTGTTATAGCTATTTCTCTTCACTCCTCCCCTGTTTTCAATATCATCCCTTGCCATTTTCACTCTCTTCCTTCCCCAACCCCAAACTCCAAACCTAAACCAAAACCAAAACCAAAACCAAAACCAAAACCCAGTTCTGTTTTTTTACTTTGTTTCTCGAAAAGATTGGATTTTTATGGAGTGGGTGAGAGGGGATTAATGAGCAGAGTGGGACAATATATATACATATAGTATTTTTTTTGTTTACAGGTTTCTAACTGCCGCAGTTCGCAGGGAAATCGGGTAGCTCAAAAAGTAAAGACAGTGGGGACTTGTGAGGGAAGACCCATTCATTGGCTGCCACGTAAGAAGGGCAAAGGTGGTGTCGTTTGCGAGAAGAAAGGCTATTGGTTGATGTGGTTTGGAGAAGTGGGGGAATGGGAGCATGGGATGCGGGCTCTTCTTTAAGCGCACTCTGCTTTATGTTACCAGCAGTTACCCCAATCTTCAGTTTCGCGGTTACTTAAACTGACACTCGCTCGTTATTATTTTTTAAATACAGTGATTGTCGCTGACTCTGTCCCAGCTCCCCCCTGCCTCGACCTTGCTTCAAGCCTTGTTCAACAGTTACCAAAAAGACAATTTTTGATTAATCAAACTCAAAAAACCAGAAGCAAAATAATAGGAAAGATGGGGCCAATTTGATTTTTAGAACTTTCATTGCACTTAGGATAAGGTACATGTTTCTCGGACTGTAAGGTATCAAGTTCAAATCTGATTATACTTGAGTTTTGCTGTTTTATGTAACTTTATGTGTCATTTTTTCATTTAGATGTTTAGGGTGCATAAAATTATCTGATTGTAATGAGATCTGAATATTGTATCTTTAAAAAAAATGACACGACTCTCATAGGATCGAACCGCCAAGCTAACATGTTTTTTAAGCTTCAAAACATATGAGTTATGTAATGAAAAGGATTTAAAGGAACATTGTTTGAAGTAAGGTTTGGATAAAATTTGTGTTGGAGTTTTGTCAGATTGTCACAATGGAAAATGGAAGCCTACCTAATTTATGAAAACAGAGTGTATCAAATTTAATTGGTCACTGTGATTTTAACTTGCTAGCTTCTACATCATTTTTCTACCTGTCGAATTAGATGTTATGTAACCAAAGATGGGTCTTTCTACCTATCTTTTACGTTTGGATTTGTTGGCATCTATTTTTTATTTTAAACAAATGTATATATACACAATCTTTTTCTCCCATGAAAGAATACTTTTCACCTACTTATCATTATCTCTTATTAATGATGCTACAAAAATGTGCAGCATAAACTCCCCATTCTTGTATTTGTTAATGATCTAAATTAAGTAAATTTTCATTATTATATATAATTATTATAGACTTTAGGGACCATATAGTGCAATACATGTTTACATTTAAATTTAATATAATATAAAATAGCACTAAAAATCTACAATGATTTGGAAAAAAGCTTAGAACTATATATGATCATCCAGAATACGTTCATTATTATGCTGACCAGTTCATTTCAAGTGCATATCATTATCATCATCTATATAAAGTATCTTCAAGAAATCAAGAAAAAGCATTAAAGGCAGAAACAGAGAATATTCTATTATGATTTATATATAAAGATAAACAGATATGAGCATTTTTATGCAAAAAATTCTAAAGTTTTTGTTTTAGGTTTTTAGCCAGCTCCTGCTCCACCGATATCTATTAGCTTGAGGAGCTTTTGGGCGATCTTTAATGCACATTAATTTTCTTGTTTTTAGTGAGACATTTTTTTTACAATCTTGTACCAAAAATAGTTTTATAATCTTGTTAATGGATATATGTCAATAATATCAAGTTTTTAAGACAAACAACTTTTTTTTTTTAATTTGCTGTGTCATATGAAGGGAATACGATACTTTCGTTGTTTAACATTGATTTGTTTTAGTACTCAAATATTCTCCAACTCATTGTTGTCTTAATGAACCTTTATTCCATTTTTTTTTTAAATCACTAGTATGTAAATTAGAGAAAATTTTAGCCTTTTGCTTTTAGTTTTGTTTTTCTTTGACTCATCAAATTTCCATTTATACTCTGAATCAATTTTTTTGGTATCTCATACGGTATCCAGGATTTTACCATGACTAATCCAGATCAGACTCTGAATCGATTAACAACTAATGAAATGACACCTAGAATTGTAATTTTTATTTCTAGGAAAGACTAATTAAAGCATGTTTACAAGTTATTACTAATATTGAAAATTAACTTGGGCTCGAAATCGAAATCCATCCAAATCCTAACGCGTAAATAACACTGAAAAGGTATATTGAAAATGAAAAAATCATGAAATATATTGATATACAACGTCTGATTTGAAACCTAAACTTGTCGTCATCATCATGTATAAATTACATACGTGCGTGTTAACATCAAAGCAGTTGAATGAAAATTAAAATATGAAAAACGAGGGTGGCCTACATGGATTTCGAACAATCCAGTGTTTCCTTTCGTAGCTAGAAAATGAACCAAAGGAAAGAGATCTTGTTGTGCCAGCTCTGCCAGGGCAAATTCCCACCAGTAGAAGCAACGCATTGAAAATGAAACCATTTTCTTCTGCATTGTAGAATACTAGTAATAAATATACTATATTTTCATTTTTGTAAACTTTCCCAAGTAGGGTTGGCAAAATCAAAACTCTCGTTCAAGGAATCTGGAATAATTTGGTAACAACACCCGCTAGCTTAAGCTTGTAGAACTTGACAAGATTCATAGGGGCAAGCATGGCGGAGCTTGTAATGTCCCTACACGTGTACACCTGTTAGCTAATGAAGTATTTTTAAGTACTTGGTAGTTTTCTCTTTGGAGTTGTCTTTCAGTTAGTTGGCTCCTGAGAGTTAAGAGAGGTTGAAGTGGTTCTGTCTCTAATACCTGGTAACTTGTAAGCCACTCTCGGCTCTTTCTTACCACATGCCTCAATGATGATTCTAATTCACTTTTCTTACCTCTTCAGCAACGTCAACTTGGCCCCAAGCATAAGGCACCGCGACTCAACAAGCCTTCCTGTTACAATTTATAGTCTTTTCTTACTTCTATCATTTAGTAAGAAAAGAGTACAACACTAACCGTGATGGCTGCATCATGCCTAGGCTTCGCACGTTCAGTAAACAAGGGCCGAATCCATAAGAGTGATGCATACCAGTTTCCTCGAAGGCACAAACTCAATTCTGCAAAAACTTACAGGCAGAAAGAGTATTCCACCTTTGAGCTCGGGACCTTAGAAAAGCAATGCACGACATAAAATGTATTCCAGCTTTCTAAATAACACCATAGTATGGCAACCAATCCCATGAGCAATTAGAAGATAAACGAACTTCAGAAAATATGAAAGATCCAAAAGAAATCATGACCCATTTCATTACTCCATTCGCAACCACAATCATAATTCGTGAAAGAATAAATATGTGCTCAGTGCAAGGTAATAAAATAGCAAGGATAGCTGACTTCAATATCAAACAAAACAAAATTGCTGAGAACCTCAGTTACACCCAGATTAAGATTAAAAGTTTCAGCGCTTTCCACCGCCACCACCAAGCTTGGGGCCTTTTGGTGCAGCTCCCTTGGGCATATTACCCTTACTTTGAGTCTTTTGTTGCTTGGACATTAGTTCAGCCTTCTTTGCCTTCTTTTCATCCTTGGTTTTCTTAATCCTCTCCTTAATTTCACTGCAGATAAGATCATGTGATTCAGGAAAGAAAATTCCAGTGCCAATGATGATTCTGTTACAATGAAATTTCAACACCAGAGTAAACATACCGTAGAGCAGCTTCCCTTGCAGCATCTCGAACTTCAGGTTTCTCAGTTCTTTTCTTCTGAATGACCTCTAGTGTGGCACCAACAATGGACCTTGAGTAGGGCTTCTTTGTGGTGCGGCGCCTCTTCTTAACTGCTTCTGCGGCAATGTCCTGTATATGTTGGCAACCAAAGATGAAGATTAGAAATCAATAAATATATGTGGTCATTTCTCTACTATAGTAGAAGTAGGGCTTATTTCCTAACAAAGTGACTAGGTTCAATGAGGAAGAAAACAATTACTCACCTTCTTATGTTGCTTCCTGTACATTGCTGTCCAGGTAAGCTTAGATGGCTTGAGTCGGTTGTGGAAGTACCTCTTGCACTTGGAGTTGGCGAAGAGGAACACCTTTCACGGACGAAAAACAGTTTGGAATTTCATTAAAGTAATCAGCCAAAATAACTCAAGAAACATAAACAAAACAGAAATGCACTTCAATGAAACCAAGTGATCAGCATATCACTGCAGCTTACCTGAGAATCACCACGAACAAATCTAATACCCTTACCAGGGTATATCTTGGCCCCACTAAAGCGGCATAGTTCAGTCCTGCAATCCCAAAATTACCAATTACAATTAGTCACCATTGAGCCCTTAAGTATGAAACAATAAGAACATGGATCCATTCAATCAAGCCTAACAAACAATACTGAAAACAATAGTGGACATGAATGTTGTCAATCTAAACTACATTCTTCAAACAATTTCAAAGACTTTGATAATCATTCAAGCTAATTCACATATTAAACATTCTACTGCAGCTAAAAAATGCATTCAAGCAAACAAACACGTTATCCTTTAACCACATTAAACAAATTATATACCCAATAAAGCATAACCTATAACACCAATGCTCAACCAAAGCATAAACAAGTAAGCCTAAAGCATAATATAGTTACAAAGTTTAGAAACAGCTAAATTTGCGCATTATGTTCAGAGTTCGCTAGCCATTGAAACCTAAGTTTTACAACATTACAAAATCAACTCAGTAAGAAACAACCATTAGTTAAAGAGAAACAAACAAAATGGTTAAGAAAATGAAAGTTTAAAACAACACATAATAAAGAAGCAGAGAAGAAACGAACTTGAGAACCATGGCGGCAGCTGCTAATCTGTAAAAAGTTGTTCAAGCGGGCGAGGAAGGAGAGAAAAACCCTAGTCTTCATATCTTATAAAGCATTTATAGTCGGCTTATGGGCTAATTGGGCCCAGTCCAATATGGGGAGACGTTCCTGACCTGGACCCGTCGGGCATTCTGTTTACCATTAAAATTATTTGGGCCTTATTTGGACCGGGTTCGGATAAAATCATTTCGGTTTTGAACCATTTTGATTTTGAGTTGTTTCGGGTTCGATTTTTTTTTAATAATTATAATAATTTAAAAAAAAAAAAAATTACAGGTCAAAGAAAGTAGGCCAGAACGATTTTTTTTTTTTTTTTTTACATTCTTTGTTCTTACAAGGCAAAGGAAAGTCAATAGAAAAAAACCTCAACAAGTGTCTCCCGACAATACTATCACATTGCCATCTGGGAAATTACGAAATAAATGGAAACCATAGTCAAAAGAAAGTCGTCATCTAATTTGAACACTTTTTCTTTTCTATTCACATGCTTCATATTTTCAGTTTAAAATCTCTTTAATAACATAAATAATCTGACACAAGTAGGCATGGAATTGGCTTACTTGCTTTTGTTTGTTTTATTTCTTTTAACTTTGGTATCTAAATGGGGTTTATGGTAATACAAAACAACCTTATTAAATATGACAATTAGGCACATTAATTGACCAACCTTCTTCTTCATGCTTTAATTCTAAATTTTGCTCGTTTTTAAGGAGCATGATAATGCCATTTCCATCTAGGGGATAAAATGTGACTTGTGAGTTATATATTAGTTGTGACTTGTGAGTAATATTAAAAGCAAGAACTTACTAAAAGCATGCACTCAACAATGGCAATTCATCTTTATACTAAGCTACACACCAACTTTTTAAGAACAAAATTGCAATGGCATTAATGTATAATGCATATTTAACAATGAACAAATATGAACGGAGATTAAGTTTTTTTTTCTCTTGAAAAAAAAACGCGCGCATTATACACAATTGCGTATCAAAACTGATCATATTTTATACACGTGGTAAAAGTGTGTATAAAGCTGTAATTTGGACGCGATCGATTTTTCATAAATGTTATTTTTGTTGTTAGTAGAAAAAAATGAATGAGAAGATTGTCTTGGTTTTTCAATGATTGTAGATCGATCTATACATCGAGCGTTACTGAATATTTTTGTATTTATGATTCAGCAATACTTAAAATGCAAAGATCCAATGATCTGTTCAGAATCTTAGAAACAAACCGTTTTAGGTTTAAGTTTCACAACTCCCATATATTAGCGCGTGTAAATCACAATATGATTCCATAAAGAGAAAACGATATATACACCTCCTAACCCTCAAATCTCTTAATTTTTTTCCTCCTAGGGTAACTTCCCAAACCCCATTTCGTCAAAATCTCAAATTTCAACATGTTGCTAATTGAATCCCTATGGAAATTACTACAATGTCATGTCAAATTAATACATATATATAGGAATAATTTGTTTCTTTGATGTTTGATGTTGTTAACTTCGACAATTTCCCAACTTTAGTAAGATTAAAGGGATTGAATAATATGACACCATCATTTAAAACTCATTTGACTTTCTTTAAAATGCTCGTGGTTATGTCTTTCTTCCCATTTTTCTAGTTACTTACACATTAGCAAAACTTTGTAACACACTTGAAATGGAGTTTTGAAACGTTTGAGGCCATGGTTGGTAGTAGCATATGAAACGCATAGAAAGGTAATTAATGATGGATTTTGTAAGATTGGGAATGATTATTACAATGAAATGAAGTGATATTACCACAAGTGAAAAGCATGTGCACTAAAAAATATTATCCATTGGGAAATGATCATTGATATGGAGTTAGTGAACGTTTTTTTTTTTTTCAATAATTACCTCTGATTTTTTTTTCTTAATTCTAAGGGAAATTATATAAAAAGTAACGATAATGACTTGAAAAGAATCTTACAAAATCAAGAAGCTGAGTCACTTAATTCAGTTACTAAATATACTTTTTTTTTTATTTATAAATTTAATTAAAAAAAAAAAAGAAAAAGAAGAGGAGAAGAGAAGAGAGAAGATTTGGCGTTCTAATTAGGGTTAGAAACAGTGGCCTATTATCACGCAGACTTAGATTAAGGAATCTAGACCGTGTCCCAAAGTTTTACAACGAAAGTACCATATTAGCCCTAAACTTTTGTTGTGAAATGACCATAATACCACCGCCATTGCTGACGTGTCAAATTTATGATGGATTTTTTCACAGCAAGCTGTAGGCGGGTTTATAGGGGAATGCAAAACAGTGGACCTTACCCGTCGAGTAAAAGACAACACCACACGCGCGATGCCCGCGCGTTGAGGAAGGCAAAGAAGGGCGGACATCCCGAACCCAGTTTTGGGAAGTAGTGGGTCCCACACTGTTTGAAGCTCTTGATTCTCTCTCCCTCTTATATAATGCTACTTAGTTTTTTTTATTTTTCTCCACAAAGGAAAGGAAAGAGCGAAAATAATGGTTCCTTCCTTTACTAGGCTCGGTTGCATGTAAGCAGAAGAAGAAGCAGAGGCGCCATTGACAGAACAAAAATAAGAAGAGAAAATCAAAATCCCAATCCCAGGCAGGCAGGTTTCAGACTTTTCAGTTCAGTAGGGTTTTAAGATAGGGTTTTTTCTTCTTTTGTTGAATCGAGACTTTAAACAAAGACTTCTTAAAAAAAAAAAAAAACCTGCTTTGATTTTGACCATTGAGTTTTTCTATAGTATTTTTTTCCCTCTTTGTAAGTCAGCTCACTTCACAACTTTCCATCACATTATTATTATTTTATTTTTTTATATATCTATATTTCTATTCTAGGTTCTTTTTACCAAAAAGATTTATTTATTTATTTATTTTTAATTATTATTGTATGTATGTATAAAATAATAATTTCTGTCCTTTTACTCTTCTACAGATCCCAACAGTGAGAGAGAGAAGATCTGATATAACCTGTATCTATCTATTCTCTCCAAGGAAAAAAAAAAAACACTGACCTTTGCTCACTGTCAAAAACTTTAAAAAGGTAGCTTCTTTTTGTTTTTGTTTATCTTTTTTTTTATCTAATCTCCGTACTGGGTTTTGGTTTTTGTTTTGTTGTATTTATTTCTTACAGCCTGTTTCTTACTTGCATTACAAGAGAGAGAGAAAGAGGTCAACTGGGTCTTTTTCTGGTTGAGAGTATATTACTATCATCATAATTTAGTAGAATACTGTGTATGAATGTGAGAAAGAGATAAGCTTTGCTGCCTTTTTGTGTTTTTGGCTTTTGCTTTGCTTTCCCATGCCATCTTTCGTTTGAGTTGCCCTTAATCTTATATATATATACGTTTCAACTTTCAAGAGTTTGAACAAGTTTTCAACTTTTTTTCTGGGGTCGTTTTCGTTTTTATCAAACTTGCTGACAAGCGATCGGTCAAGAAAATTAGGGTTTTTCATATCTGTAAGACTTTTTTTTTTTTTGTTTCTATGGCGTTTTCTGAGATTTTCTACCAGGCTTCGGTTTGGGTAGGGGAAGTAAAGGAGAAGGTGTGAACTATTTGATTTTATTGTAAGAAGATTATAAAAAAGTGGTCTCTTTTTTCTTGTCCTGTTCATCCACTGTTTTTCTCTTTCCTGAACTGACTTTTTAGAGAGAGAGAAATAAGAGGAGTTTTCTAGAGAGAGATGAGTTGAGTCATCAGTCATGCATGGGCGTTGACAAGAGGACAGCTTTTTGAGAATGAGATGAGTTTTTTTATAACTTTAGCTCAATCTGGGTATTCTTTGTATTTTGTAAAGGTCAAACTTATGGACAAGAAAGAGAAACAAAATTGAAGCATAAACTTGTGAAAGTGATAGTGACCATTTCAAGAAGCTAGAAAAAACAAAACGAGATGAAAAACTGAGAAAAAGTGAAATCAAAAGAAAATTTGTTTCTTTCTCTTCTTTGTTCTTTTTTCTTTTTAATGAGTTTTGGGGGTTTCATCAAGAGCAGTAGCAGCAGCGACATGACTGGTGCCATTGTTGAGCCACCTCTTCTCACCCAACATATTCCCAAATCTATGCAAAGCTCTCCTTCTCTATCTCTCTCCTATGTATTGCCTCATTTCCTCTCTCTCTCACTCTCTCTCCTTCCTGTGCATTGTCCTTTAATTAATTTATTACCTACTTTATTATCTTTTGTTTTGATTTTGGCTACTATGTGTTTGTTATTATTTTTAATTTTAAGATGGGTCATTTAATAAGGGGACTTGGCTTTGGTGCAGAAAACAATGGATGGTCCTAGTGAGCTGGGGATGATTGGGGAAAACTTTGATCCGGGTTTAGGTGTGAGGATGAGGGAAGATGGATATGAGAGTAGGTCTGGAAGTGATAACTTTGAAGGTGCATCTGGTGATGATCAAGATGCTGCTGCTGCTGATGGACCGGCGGCCAAGAAGAAGAAGAAGTACCATAGGCACACTCCAAATCAAATTCAAGAACTTGAATCGTATGTTTAGCGATCTTTCATTTTATATATGTATGAATATTTGTATCTGTAATTTGGTCATTGAGATTTTAATGGGTTTTGCTTAATTGCTCGTATTCTCTAGTTTCTTCAAGGAGTGTCCTCACCCTGATGAGAAACAAAGAATGGAACTCAGCAGGAGGCTAGGCCTAGAAAGCAAGCAGATTAAGTTTTGGTTCCAGAACAGGAGAACACAAATGAAGGTAAGTTCAGAATCTGTTTTGCACTTTTGCTTTCACTTGGATTTTGATGGTTGAGCTCTAAAGTTGAGTTGGAGATTGGATATAATGCTTTTCATTTTTATTTTTTTGTTTAAACCAGACCCAATTGGAACGACATGAAAATATAATGCTTAGGCAAGATAATGACAAACTTCGAGCCGAGAATGATCTGTTGAAGCAGGCCATGAGTAGTCCAATATGCAACAATTGTGGTGGTCCAGCTGTGGCTGGTGAAATATCTTATGAACAGCATCAACTTAGGATTGAGAATGCTCGATTAAAAGAGGAATTAAACCGTATATGTGCTTTAACAAACAAATTCTTGGGCAGGCCTCTCTCCTCTTCAGCCAGTCCTATTCCTTCCCAGGGCATAAACTCCAATTTGGAGCTTGCAGTAGGAAGAAATGGCTTTGGGGGCTTGACCAATGCAGGCACTACCTTGCCAATGGGATATGATTTTGGTGATGGGGCTATGGTACCATCAATGAAACCTATGGTCAGTGAATTGCCGCCATATGATAGGTCGGCCTTTGTAGATGCTGCTTTGGCAGCTATGGATGAACTAATTAAGATGGCGCAGATGGATGAACCCCTTTGGATCAAAGGCTTGGATGGTGGGTTGGAAACCTTGAACTATGAGGAGTATAGGAGGACTTTCTCTGGTATGAAACCAAATGGCTACACAACTGAGGCTACAAGGGAAACTGGTCTGGTTTGCCTCCGAGGCTTGGCTCTTGTAGAGACACTAATGGATGTGGTATGCCAGCCTTATTCTTGTTCCATGCTTTTTTTTTGAACTTCCCATCTGCTCTTAGCATATGATTATGTGTTTTGCTCTTTTCATGCTCCCATTTTTAAACTCGAGGAAGAAGTTGATCTCTACCCCAGATAATCATTAGTGTTGTTCTCCTCTATCTTTTTTTTTGTCACCATTTAGAATTGCTTTGATATAACTTCAACTGTTAAGATTTCACTTCCTTAGAGATGGTGCTTTGGATTGCTTCAAATGGTCACGTTTACTGATTTAGTTGATTGAGTCTTGGAAAAACAAGTGTTTGAGAATTGTTGTTTGACTGGTTCTAATTGTGCTACTCTGTGAACAGAATCGTTGGGCTGAAATGTTTCCCAGTATGATTTCAAAAGCAGCAATTGTTGACGTGCTATCAAGCGGTACAGGTGTACCAAGAGACAATTCATTGCAAGTGGTATGTTTCTCTGCCATCTGTCTGTATATCTTCTGCTGATTAGCTTGGTCTTATAAAGATCATACTTTGCAGATGGATGCTGAATTTCAAGTGCTTTCACCTTTGGTTCCTATCCGTCAAGTGAGATTCCTCCGGTTCTGCAAGCAGCATTCGGAGCATGTGTGGGCTGTGGTTGATGTTTCTATTGATCCATGCCAAGACGCTGCAAATGCACATATTTTTCCAAACTGCAGGAGGCTTCCTTCTGGCTGTCTTATACAAGATATGGATAACAAGTACTCTAAGGTAATTGATAATCACTCTTTAATTTGTTCTTTAGTATTTTTATAAATGACAGGTGTACTTGGTATTTCCATATTTTGATGTTCATTGAGCTCTTGTTATGCTTATATGTTTCTTTTGTCGGTATTTAATGAGGTTGTTGTTATAACTACAACTTTCCTGAGTTTGGTTGATACTGCATGGAGTGAAATAATTTGCACTTGGACTTCAAGTATCAATCCTCCTTGACCTGTGCTTTGCAGAATTTAATAATCCTTTTGTAACTCACCAAATTTTCCTTCTCTTTGATGAGGTAGCTAATAAGATATAGTAGGGCTTCACCTAAGAACATGAAAGCTTTTATTATTATTCTGCTCAAGAAGATGCTGATCACTTATTAAAATCATATTAAATATTCATTTTCAAGGTTAAGGTCGCTTATGTCTGTACTTATTTTGCTACTTGCTGAGATGAGCAAATCAAGGGTTAGTCAAAGTTTGATATTATTATAATGTTGAGTGTACCTTAATCAAATCTTTATATGCAGGCAATTCCTTGGATTTGTCAATCATTGTTCTCTAAATTATATTTTGATGTTTCTATTCCTATCTTACCTTCCTTCTTAATTTCTTTTTTATTGTCCACGAGGTAATATGACCTGGATCCAGTCATTATCTTGTTAATTATCTTTCGAAACCCGTGTTATGTGGGGCTCTGTGTATTTTATTTTAATAATATGACAGAAATTGTCTATTACAAGTTTCATACTCTCTATTTTTCTAATTGTGTTGACATACTCTATACCACTTTACTAGGACTGCTCCTTGATATTTGGCTCAATTTCTTGTCCTCTCTGAAGTTATCTGTCTTTATGCAGCTGTTTTGAATTTTGTGGATAGTTCTTAACAAAATAACAATAAAAATCTTATAAAGGAAAGAACAGGAAATTTTTTCACATACATTGATAATGGTCATTGGGATAACCTTTTGTTTTGATCTAGTGGAGGAGACAGTAAAAGGCTTCATTTTTGTTTGTACCATTGACTTAAAAAGAGGTCCTATAACATCCTTAACATTGAGATTCATGTCTTTCTTTTCTCATTAATTAATCGCTCCTTCTAGATGAACTCATGATAATTGATTGGTTTGATAATTGTTGTAAGGGAGGAGGCACGCTTACAAATTGTTAAAATGCAGGTTACATGGGTTGAACACACTGAATATGATGACAATGTTGTCCACCCTCTATTGCGGCCGTTACTCAGTACTGGTTTTGGCTTTGGAGCACATAGGTGGCTTGCCACTCTCCAAAGGCAATCTGACTGCTTGGCAGTTCTACTGTGCCCTGACATGCCTGGTGAAGATAGCACAGGTTTCTTCTTGTTTCATCATTCTTTCACTTATTTGACATATATGGTGTCCACTTCTAATAGACGCTATTGTGCCACAGGAATAACTTCGGCTGGGAGGAAAAGCATGATAAAACTGGCACAACGCATGACGCGTAACTTCTGTTCTGGAGTTTGTGCTTCAAGCATTCATAGGTGGGAAAAAGTTAATATTGGTAGTTTGGGTGATGATGTAAGGGTGATGACCAGGAAGAATGTAAGTGATCCCGGTGAGCCTCCTGGTGTTGTGTTGAGTGCTACTACTTCTGTTTGGATGCCTGTAACGCAGCAAAGACTATTTGATTTCTTGCGGAATGAACGGATGCGGAGTGAGTGGGACATCTTGTCCAATGGTGGACCAATGCAAGAGATGGTCAATGTTGCCAAGGGCCAAGGACATGGCAACTGTGTCTCTCTCCTTCGTGGAAGTGTAAGTACTTATTATTTATTTACGTTTATTAGATATTATATTAAATTTTCAAGTCCACTTGTATTTCCTTTTGCCTTCTTCAAGATGTATAATTTGATTTCATGAAACGTTGCAGGCCATGAATGCAAGTGAGAACAACATGCTAATCTTACAAGAAACATGGTGTGATTCCTCTGGCGCATTAGTAGTATATGCACCCGTAGACGTATCTTCAATGAATTTGGTGATGAATGGTGGCGACACAACTTATGTGGCACTCTTACCATCAGGATTTGCAATTCTTCCTGGAATTTCACCTAGTTTTCATGGTGCGCAACCTAATGGAGCTTTGCTAAAACCGGACAGTGATGGAAGCGGTGGATGCATACTTACAGTTGGATTTCAGATTTTGGTGAATAGCCTTCCTTCAGCTAAGTTAACAATGGAGTCAGTTGATACTGTTAACAATCTGTTAGCCTGCACAATCCAGAAAATCAAAGCTGCCCTTACAGCAACTTAGCTGCAGTTGATCAAGGTGCTTACATTTACAGTTTTGTGCTTCTGTTAAAAGGAAAAAAAAAAAGAAAAAAAAAGATAGATAAATGGAAAGTATAGGAGATAATGAGAAATATAGAAAAGGGGAAATGGAGTTTGAGATGATACTCGGCGTAAAGTAGGGTTTCAAGTCAAGAACGAACCGCCTGTGGAGAACTTTTGTTCTGCTGTTAACAGCAATGGTACATTGCTTCAAACATGAACAAGAATTGGGCTGCTGGGGGAAGTGTGGTTCGGGCATTGACTTGTTTGACCTGTGAGATGCTGAGCGCTTAGTTTTCATCAATTTGGTAAAAAACTTTCTTTTGTTAATTATTAATTAGTCAAAAGTTATAGAGAAAGACAGAAGATAGACAATGCAAAACTGGTCTTGTTTTTTGTGTTTTTTTAATGTTAATCAAAATCTTTGGCCAGCTGTCTTTTTCACTTGTTTACAGTTTTTTATCATCTGAATTTTGACCTTGGAATCTTACAATCCAGGTCCCAACCTCTGCTATTGTTGTGTGGGGTGGGGGTTTTTTCCTAATGTTTTTGTGTGGTGCATGATCTCCATCTCATTTCATCACATGCTGTGTTCAATATAGGGTAGGGTTCTATATGGGAAGGTGTTGGGGACAGGCAATATACTACTAGTATTTTCACCATGCGTCTCCAAAACCAATTTTTTCCTCAATGTTTCTTCATTCAAGGAAATGGGGATTTGAAATGTGAACCATGGATTCAAATGGTTTGTGCAATTTTTATTTTTATTTATGCAATATATAGAACAAGTTGTCTATTTTCCTTTTCTAAGTGGCCAAAATGAAAAGGTAATGCCTAATGAAAGTGTAAGAGAAAATCACCAACATGGTCCATTTTGATGGAGCAGCTTCATTATCTATAGGCTTGAGCCTTGAGCTATTCAAAGGTGTCTAACCAAACCTATTGTTTTTTTCCCCTTCTTCTTCTAGGGATCGAACCCTAGTCACTGGGACTAAGAGTCCAACACTCCATCATCAGGCCAAATGCCGATGACCTAACCAAACCTATCTATTAGAGAGCAAAAATTCCATTTGACTAAATTTTAACAAAACACTAATCTGCTTAGTAATGGGAGAAGGGTTTTCAACAAGAAATATTAGACAAGCATGTTTAGCTTTCTATGTTCATTATTGGTGCAAATGGAAACAGAAGCAACATTTTTCTTATTTTAACAGGCTTAGATCCATGGAATATTTAACTAGGCCTTGATTCAAGGGCTTTTAAGAATTTAGCATTGTTCCCTTCCCAGCCCAGACCCAGGATTCTAGCAACCCTTCTTTTGAAATTGGACCGGCCCAGCTGAGCTGAGTCCATCTGACATCGCCTTTGCCAAGTTCACATCCGCCATCTACAACGGTCCGCCAAGTTCACTGGCTCCGAGCTTCAAACACATTTTTTCCATTGCGCCTTTCCTTTAAGCTTCAAAAAACCTCTAAAACTACAACTCTCCAAAACCCTAAACCTCCGACAGATTTTACAAAAGTTCCCCAACAATGTTGGTTTTCTTGGCTTACACTTCCAATCTCCTTAAACCCAGAACCCCAACGCCTCTCAGACCGCTCCCTGCAGCCACCCTCTTATGCAACTTCACATCCAAGAAGCTTATGTCCCAGTCCACCTCTATCCCCAAGAAACAGGAGAGAGTGCGCGACCATGGTTACGACAACTACATGGAAGTTGAGAAAAAGACTCGTAAAGTCCTTAAATTCCAATCTCTAATCCTTTCTCAACCAAACGGGACACTGCCCATCCCTCGCTTCGATTTCCTCGCTCGTCGCCTTGGTCTCGGTTTCAAACAGAATGAAGCCGGTGCTTATCTCCTCAAATTCCCTCACGTTTTTGAAATCTACGAGCACCCAGTTCAGAGAATCCTCTATTGCAGGCTTACCCGGAAGGCGCTTAGCCAAATTGAGCAAGAAAAAGAAGCACTCAATGCCCAGATACCTGATGCAGTGACCCGATTGAGGAAGTTGCTTATGATGTCGAATACAGGTCGTTTAAGACTGGAACACATTCGGATTGCGAGGAAAGAATTTGGGTTGCCTGATGATTTTGAATACTCGGTAATCCTCAGGTATCCACAGTTTTTTAGATTGTTTGATGCTAAAGATACTAGGAATAAGTACATTGAGATTGTTGAAAGAGATCCTAACTTAGCTATTTGTGCTATAGAGAAAGCTAGGGAGAGAGAGTATAGAGAAAAAGGATGTGATGCTGAGGATATTAGGTTCTCATTTATTGTAAATTTTCCACCTGGGTTTAAGATAGGTAAATACTATAGAATTGCTGTTTGGAAGTGGCAACGTGTTCCGTATTGGTCACCTTATGAGGATGTGTCTGGTTATGATTTGAGGTCGATAGAAGCTCAGAAGAGGATGGAAAAGAGGGCAGTAGCAACTATTCATGAGTTGTTGTCATTGACGGCAGAAAAGAAGATTTCATTGGAGAGGATTGCACATTTCAGGATGGCAATGAATTTGCCTAACAAATTGAAGGAGTTTCTGCTGCAGCATCAGGGGATATTCTATGTTTCGACAAGGGGGAACTATGGGAAGCTTCATACAGTTTTCCTTAGGGAGGCATATAGGAGAGGGTCGTTAATTGAGCCAAATGATTTATATTTGGCGAGGAGGAGGTTGGCTGAGTTGGTTTTGTTAAGCCCTAGGAAGGCAAAGGTTGATAGGGAACTGGTAAGCTTTAGGAATAGAGAAGCTGATGAAATGGAGCATGCTAGACGAGATTATGTGGAGAATTACTTTGGGGTTGAGGGTAAAGTTGAGCAAGATGGGGAGGTAAAGGAAAATTTGGATTTAGATTTGGTTTCTGATATTGAATCTCATTACTCAGATGATGATGATGATGATTTTGATGAAACTATGGGTGAAAAGGAGGGTGACTGTGTAACTGAATAACGAGATGAAGTTTTTGTGCTGTGGTCAACTTTAATTTGATAATATTGTACATATAACCAGTTGGAGGTTACACTGGAGGACACCCTTTCCATCCTCTAAAATTAATATCCAAAGCTGTTAAGGGATTTTTATGTCTTAGGTGGTAATAGTACCTCATAACACAACTTGGCTGTTGGAGAAGATCAATATGGGAAAATTATGTTTTGAATGATAACTTGGGGCTTTGATGGAACTATCGCAAGGAGGGAATACTTGAGGTTTGTATATTTTTATGATGGACTATGAGCGCTGAAGCAATCAGTTGCTATGTCTTATTATCATTGAAGGCCAAAAAGAAGCTTTCATAAGTTTTTCTCCATGATGTTGCAAATGTGATCATGTAAGTCTAATAATCCATTCATTCTCAAATTTACTAGCTATATTATATATTACATATATGATGCATTTTATGTTGGTGCATGTGCTTGTGTAGGCAGTCTGATTAGAGCAGATTATAATTTGATTTTACCAATTTTTTCTAGTTCAATGTTCTGTTGCATGATGAGGTGAATTGACCCTCTCTAATGGTTTAGACCATTCCATACCTGTCATCATTCACATTTGCCATCCTTTTTATGTGGTTATTTGTGCTCTTCATGAAAAACAATAGCTCATTTGAAAGGAGGGTTTGTAAAGAGGAGTTTAAAAGGTCCAGAACC
>AWWV01009523.1:0-20205 GCA_001974805.1 Corchorus capsularis | reverse complement strand
AACGATATTAGAAGTGTGAAAAACTTGTTAATCTTTTTGGCGTTGATTTATATATTTTTTATGAGTATTGTGGTAAAAAATTGAGAAAATAATTTTCGGGTCAGTTTTTTGCCGAAATCGTATTCAAATCATCACGATTTTTGGCTAAAAACGCGTTCCGGAGCCCCGACTCAAATTTGCATGATTTTGGGCGCAAAGACTCCTTGGAATATCTATATTCATCGAAGCAAATCTCAACAATATTGCATATAAGGATTTGTTTTTTCGAGCATGTCAATCTTGTTTCGATTTAATTAGAAATTAGTTCGGAAAAAAAATGGAAAAACGATATTAGAAGTGAGAAAAGTTTGTCAATCTTTTTGGCGTTGAATTATATAATTTTTCTGTGTATTATGACAAAAAATTGAGAAAAAAAATCTTCGGGTCAGTTTTTAACCGAAATCGTATTCAAATCATAACGGTTTTGGGCTAAAAACGCGTTCCGGAGACCCGGGTCAATTTTGCATGATTTTTGACGCAAAGATTACTTGAAATATCTATATTCATCGAAGTAAATCTCAACATAAGGATTTGTTTTTTCGAGCATCTCAATCTTGTTTCGATTTATTAAGAAATTAATTCAAAAAAAATGGAAAAACGATATTAGAAGCGTGAAATGCCCGTCAATCTTTATGGCGTTGAATTATATATTTTTTCTATGTATGGTGGCAAAAAATTGTGAAAAAAAAGTTTCGGGTCAGTTTTTAGCCAAAATCGTGTACGCATCACGGTGTTTGGCTAAAGTTCCGAAGCCCCAGCTAAATTTTACATGATTTTTGACGCAAAAACTCCTTGAAATATCTAATATTCTTCGAATCAAATGTCAGCCACGTTGGATATAAGGATTTGTTTTTACGATTATTTGAATCTTGTTTCGATTTAACTAGAATTTAATTCGGAAAAAAAAATGGAAAAACAATATTAGAAGTGTGAAAAGCTCGTCAATATTTTTGGCGTTGGATTATATATTTTTTCTGAGTATTGTGGCAAAAAATTGATTTCGGGTAAGTTTTTAGCCGAAATTATGTACTAACCATCACGGTTTTTGGCTAAAAACGCATTCCGGAGCCCCGACTCAATTTTGCATGATTTTTGGCGCAAAGACTTCTTGAAATATCTTTATTCATTGAACTAAATGTCAGCCACATTGGATATAAGGATTTGTTTTTACGAGCATCTCTATCTTGTTTCGATTTAATTAGAAATTAATTCGGGAAAAATGGAAAACAATATTAGAAGCGTGAAAAGCCCATTAATCTTTTTGGCGTTTGTAGGCACCCATTTTTGGTTCGATTAATAAAGAGCTTATCTTTTTGAGAAACAGGGGAACCAAGCTGGGATGGTTCCCCTCGCCACCTCAGCAGCACAATACAACAGCAGAAGGGGACAAAATAACATGGTTTGCAGTAATTAAACACAAGGGACAAAAGGCAAAACAAGCTTAGCAGAAAATTAAACAAAGGCTTGCCGACCAAGTTTTGGCATTTCAGGGCTTTGTCCCCAATTAAAATCAGCAACAGCGCAGAGATATAGAAGTTCAATGCAGCCTCATCACAACAGTGCAAGGATTACATGGGCCAAATTCAACAAGTAAGATCAGTACTGTGAGTCAACATCAGAGGACAGAAAATGAGGTGAGGCAGGGCAGAGCACGTAGAGCAACACACAGTAGAAAACAGACACCATGACACAGGCCAGACACACTTCAGCAACATGTTAACACACTCTCCCAACCAATACCAGCATAGCAATAAGCCAACTCAGCACCCAGGACTGCCACACCAGAAATGACCATACACATACAGTTTAAACAAAGCCTAATCAGCAATGAAAAACCTCAGCCATTGGATCAAACAAAAAACAAGCAATCCTAACCTTCAAATCGGAAATCCCTTGATATATATAGTTCAACAGTTACAAAAAGAAAGAGGAGGCACAGTTACCAAAAAAACCCTAGCAGAGTCTAAGTTTCAGGAAGCTCATCCTTTTCATTGATATTTTTTTCTCTAGCAACAAATCTCAAGTTTTCTCAACAAATTTTAAGTTTCTCAGGGTCTTTTTTTTTCGAGTTTAAGAACAAAAAAACCAAAAAAATATTTCCTTTTTGAACACCAACAACAATCAAACATCAAAAAAATTTCGTCTTTTCTTTTCCTAGTTTTACAGCAACAAAAAAACCAAAAACGTCGAGTTCATTTTACCTTTCCAAGTTTCCATTTCCTTGTCTCAGTCTTCCATTACATTTTGTTTGGTTGCTCCTTCCTTCCTTCCTTTAGATAGTATCCCTTTAGCCTTTTCCTGTAAAAAAAAAAAAAAAAGGAGAGAGAGAGAGAAAATGACGGTGTTAGTGTCAAGACTCGGATTTAATAGTTAGGCAAATTCATTTCGAAAACCCATCGGTGAAAAGAAAGCAAAGAGGGTGGGGAAACACTTATCTCGTTTTGGGGTTCAGCCGACGGTCGGAATCCGAGATCGGGACACCACAAGCTACGGTCGGGTTAAGTCGGTTCGAGAGGTCTCGCTGCGGCTTTTGAGAGATTTGGGGACAGATCTGAACAAAGGAGAGCGAGGAGAAGCAACCTGTGATTTTTTTTTACGGTCAAACAAAGCTCCGGTGACAGTGACCACGGTGGTGATGACCTCCGGTGTGGTGGAGACAGGGAGAGGTGATAGAAGGTGAAGCTTTAAACTTTAATCCAAATTCTGTTTAGTTGGTATATATATATGAGCACTTTTTCGCATTTGTCTATTAAGCATGCTATTTTTCCCTTTGTTTAAGTTAGTCCCATGTATTGGTTGAATATACTAGAGATTTGCTTCTTTGTGCTGATAGGTCCCTGATATCAAATACTCCGTATTATTCATGATTGTTCACATAAAATCTTTTTGCTAGCTTAGATTTAAGATCGGCCCAATAAAAAGCCTAGATCTAAGATTTACCTTACATGAAGTTAATTTCTAATGAAATGATTTAGGAAGGTAGAAAGAAATTGAGGGAAATTTAGTAATTAGTCAATTTTTTTTTAAATTGGTAAGTTAGAAACAAAATTTAGGCCTTCATTTACGGATGAATAATTATAAATAATTGACTTAGCTTGGAGAACTAAATATGGAAATTTGGAAACGGAAAGTTGACTTTATGTTCATGAGTAGGTAGTTTAATAATTTAAATGGCCTTTGATAATTGAATAATTTTGAAATCAAAAAAATGAAAGAAAAAAAGTTAGAAATAAAATAGCCTAAGATTAAGGAAATTTTTGAATTTGGAAATTTTTAGAATTAGATGGACTTTAGGATTTGATAAGTTAGAAGTCAAATGTGGGCCTTTTGATTTACGGGTGAAATGTTGGTGGTAGTGATAAAAGCTTTAGTAATTAAGTAGGGTAATTTGGATGGAAAAGGTTGACTTTAGGTAAATTAGTAATTTAGGAAGTAAAATGCACTTTGGTAATTTAGAAATCATAAAATTTAGGTTTGGGTAGACTCGTTTGGGCTTTGATGATTATGTTTGGAATTAGGACTAATTGGACATTATCTTTGCATGTTGGTTAGTATTCTGTTGGGCCTTTTTTTATTGGGTTTTGCTTTTATTTATTCATTTGAGCTTTGTCATGTATGGTCAATTTGGGCTTGTTTTTAGTTGGGCTTGGTATTTTGATATTTGGGCTTAGGATCTTATGCTTAAAATTCAATCAATATAGGTATTTAAAATGGAATAATTTTGAATTTAGGAATTAAATAGGTTTCATATGCATCCATATTTAAATTCCGTACTTATATTATTGTTGCTATGATCATGAGATTAAAATTAAAATGACTCCCGTGAAGGGAAAGGAGGACGGCTCATTCATGCGTGTCTGAGTTTGCTCGCCTTCTCCCGGAGGCTTGGAAGTTTCCTGAGGTCGTTTACCATTTATTGGGAGGCGGCCAAAGGTGTTCCTCGTATAATTGATGGGTAATTAATCTTTAATCGGAAATTTCATGCATCATTTGCATTCATGCATCTAGGGTTAGACTTAGTAATTTTCAGTTAATAGTTAAAGAAAATTCGAAAAAAAGAGGAAAATTAAAAATGAAAAAAGAATAAAGCCATTTTCCTCAAAATTAAAAAGAGTTTGTGCTTGAAAATTGTTCTCTTTTAGTTTTCCAAGATAAAAAAAATCAAAAAAGAAAATTTGAGTCTTTCACAATTAAATAAAAGGTTTTCAAAAATCCAAAAAAATCAAAATTCAAAATTCAAAACAAATTTCATTCTAAGATTTCAAAGTATTCAATTTAGGTCTTTTCAAATTGGGAAAGTTCCCATCAAGTTTTCAAAGTGTTCAATTTAAGTCTTTTCAAAACATTCAAACATCATTTTTCAAATAGAGTCGTTTTAACGATAAATTTTAAAGAAAATCTTCATCATGAGGAGCCCCAAAAAGAGAACAAACAGTAAACAGGGAAGTCCCCAACATTTCAATTTCAAGATCCAAAACCTATTTTTGCTTGTTTATTTGCTTAATTTCCAAAGTTAATAAAAGAGTCCAATGGCATGAAAATACTTAAAGATAAAGACAACCAATATTAGAAACCCACAGATAACTCTAGACCAGTCAGTGCCGTCTTTTTGACGGGCGTCGTGGGGGTGTTAATCCTTCCCCACGCGTACCCGACTCCCGAACCTTTAAGACTCTGGTTAGAAGACCGTTTATTAGGTTTAGTGTTACCTTCGCTAAGCTTAGGTTAATTTTAAACTTAATAATCTAATAGGTGGCTAATCACACCTAGGTTAAAAAAAAGATTAGGGGTGACTCCCTTAATCTTTAGTTTTTAAGTCGTTAAACGGTTGGATTCGGACCCCGGACCCGGACGTTGCGATAGCGTTAAATTATATACTTTTTCTGAGTATAGTGGCAAAAAATTTATAAAACCTATCAAGTCAGTTTTTAGCCGAAAACATGTACAACCATCACAATTTTTTACTAAAAACATCTTCCGAAGCCGCGACTCTGTTTTGCATGGTTTTTGACGCAAAGACTCCTTGAAATATCTTTATTAGTCTAATCAAATTTCAACCACATTGGATTTAAGGATTTGTTTTTACTTGTATCAGAATCTTATTTCGATTTTAATAGAAATTAATTCAGAGAAAAATATGAAAAACGATATTAAAAGCGTTAAAAATTCTTCAATCTTTTTGCGTTGAACCATATATATCTTTTTATAAGTATTTTTGTCAAAAATTAAGGAAAAATCTTTCGGATCATTTAAACCATCATGGATGTTGACTAAAAACGCGTTCCAGGCCCGACTCATTTTTGCATAATTTTTTACGTCAAGACTCCTTAAAATATTTATATTATCTAATAAAATCTCATGTATATTGGTTTTAAGGATTTATTTTAATAAAAACTTAAATCTTGTTTCGATTTAATTATAAATTAATTCAAAAAAATATGAAACAAGAATTTTATTAATTTATTCTCAATAATTTGTAAAATTTTATAGAAATTTAATCTTTTCAAAATAAACATTGACATTATATTACACTATATAATTTAAAATATGTTTCAATCAAAACTCCAATCTCAGTGTGAAACACGTGGCAAATTACTAGTCCTTACTAAATATATATACACGAATAATAAACAAATAAGAAATTATGTATATTTGATATGACAATACAATGAAACACATTAAAAGAAGACTTAACTATACATAGACTACTATCATTTCAGACTCTATTACGAGTCTTACTGGTATTTTAGGAGATGCTTCATGCCAAGATCAACTTTTTTTTTCTACAATAGAGATGATGCGTTAAACACATTATTACATATGGCTTTCCTTCCAATATAAAAACATCCACAAAACAGATTTTACAATAAATTATTATAATTCCTAATACATCACCATCTACTAATAAAATTACACAAAAATAAATACGAATACCGCACCACTATTATATCCACAAAATTACCTTCGAAACAACAATCAATTTGCTACAATATAAACAAACAACCACTCCATGAGCACCTCAAAATAATACTATATCTCCATCCAATTTGGAATGGAGATACTCTTCCCACAACTCAATCTTCTAAGAGAATGAGTGGGGATTAGGCCCACTAATTATAAAACCCAAGGGAAAAAATGTATTCAATAAATCACAAAACCAACAATGAATACATAGGAAAACATGATTCACACGCGTATATAATCACAATTTAAGCTTATTATTAGCCACATGCAATGGAATATTCACAAAAGCAAAACACTTTAATCAAAACACTTTAATTAATTCTAAAGATTGAAAATTTAAGAATATCATCAACTTACTTCATTTTTAGCTGGCTGCTGGCCATTTACAACTGCGAATAAACATGGAGTTGCTTAACAAGAGAGACAACACGCTAAGACACAAAGGTATACGAGAAGACAACAGCTCTCCGCAGTGAGGCGCGAGGCTCGCAGACACGAAAGCACATGAGAAGACACAGGCTCTCCGCAGTGGGCAAGGCTCGCATACACGAAGGTACATGAGAAGACAGCAGCTCTTCGCAGTGGGCGAGGCTCGCAGACACAAAGGTAAATGAGAAGACAGCGGCTCACCGCGGTGAGGGGCGAGGCTCGCAGACATGAAGGTACACGAGAAGACAAGACAGCGGCTCTCCGCAGTGGGCGAGGCTCGCAGACACGAAGGTAAACGAGAGAGGAGAGAGAGAGAGAAGGGGGGCTCATAAAAAGAGTAAAAAATTGATATTTTAAACAAAACACCAAGATATCGAAATAACTTCAAGTGTAACAAGTAGTTCACCTTCATCAACTGCAGCAATAGGGGAATCGAAGACCCAAGCTCTGAAGCTCAGCTCCAATGGGGAGACAACTGCAGAAGAGAGAAAACATTATCTCAAGAAACAATCAGAGAAGATAAAAGGAAAATCACAGCAAGCAAATCTATGCAATGGCAACATGATTCAAAACAGTCAACATCCATGGCAAACAAAATCACAGAGCACCCAACACAACATGATAATAATTTAAATTCAAAAAATTACGTGGCCGCAAAGTTCTGATTTGAGAGCTGTTGGGGATGCTTAGGACGATCCGCACAGTGAAAACGTGCAGGAGATCAAGGAAAGCTTAGGCTCCATGATTGCCAAATGCTTTAAGGAGATCAAAGAGAGCTTTGGCTCCATGTTGCCGAGTGCTCAAACTATCCATCGATTTGAATCAAAGCTTAACCCTGCACTAAATTCAAACTGTGTAAGATGCCATTTTCCAAGTCTGAACAATGATATCAACAGGCATTAGAGAAGAGAGAGAGAGACAGAGACAGACAGAGAGAGAAGAAGAAGACAGAAAAGCAATACATGAAACCTGAACCTGAACCTTTATATCAAACTGGTACCTTTCTTTTAGAAAACTAAAAGCTTAGGCCAATTACAGAATTGAACATAAACAAACAAACAAGTTTTGGCATATTCAAGCAAACCATGAGCACAAAATTTTAAGATTATAGAAAACAAAAGTCCCCAAACTCACAAAAACAAAGAACAAATTAAGAAGCATAAAGAAAGCATATTATTAAAAATAGGGAAGGAACGAAAGGAAAGAGATATTGAAAAGTCATCTCATCTAAAGATTGCCTTCACAATTCACATGGAACTTCACATACATTCAATATATTGAATACAGGAAAAGCAAAAGGCAAAGGACTACCACATGGAACTTTAGACAACCCTGAAGATTCATTTTCCCATTACAATACCAAGCATATTAATCAGCTCAGATGTTTATATTACCTGCGCAAGGCATTCCTCCCTCAGGCCTGCATTCTCACCCTCCTTGCCTTGTTCTTAGCACGCTTGGCCTCAAACGGATCAGAAGGTGTCTTCTCTCTTGCCACCCCAGCTGTGGAATTGTTGATGCTTTCCATCAAGACACGCTTGCTCTTGAACACATTACCCTTGACCTTCATGTACAAGTCATGGTACATGCGTTTGTCAATCTTCTTTGATTCCCTGTACTGATGAAACAGGCGCCTTGATAAACGCTATCCTCATCCTGAGTATCTTAATTGGCAACCTTGACGCCCAGGTACCCTTCCTCTTACCTGAAAATATTAGATGACATTTTTATTGCCAGTTGACTTTAAGAAACAAGGGAACCAAATGATGCATCCAATCATTGCATATATACTACTTAATTATTGATTTATCATACCATAGCTAGTGTGTCAGCCCTTTCTCTTAGCCTACTTCATTCTGTGCACACGAGAATGGTAGTAAATCAGACTTCCTGATGATAAAAAAAAAAACCATCTTTCACCAGTTTCCTGATGTTCTGCCCTGCAAACAATTATCAAAGTATTAGCAGACACATCAAAAGAATGAGTCAAAGAAAGAACAAACATCTCAAATTAAAGCTAAATCAAAAAAGTATGAAGCTACTTCAGAGTGTAGACCTGGTAGCTAGGATGTCAGCAAAGAACTAGATCCATCAACAACTTAGAAATAAAATACCTGGAAATCAGAAAGTTGCTCATTGGTCAACTTTGTTGTTAAAAGTGGAAATGACAACAGCGTTGTTTAGCTCCTGCAACATCTGAACAGATGCAAGTGCCCTTTTCTTACTGACATCATTCTCAGAGAAAACAAAATTGCTCGATAAATCCCACAACTCTACCACTCCTTCATCATGCAAGATAACCGACTTGACACCAGCAAGAATGAGATTCTTTGCTGCAGAAAGAAAAAATGACAGATATTAAGCAAAAATTAGTAACCATAAACCAGACACTATCAAAAATATTATATATAAATCTTAATTAATAAAACTTAATAATGATTAAAGTTAAATAAGTTTGGTATAATTTCTAAAAGAACAAGATTTGGAATATTTTGAATTTAGAGTAGTTTTAAGTTAAAAGACATAAGCATTCATCAACCCAATCACAAGCATGCCAAGAATTCTAAAAGAAAAGGCAAGGATTTGTTAAAACTTGCTCATCATGACCTTTTCTCTTTCTTTCTCACATTTTACATTCCTAGTTTTCTCATAATTTGTAAGAACGAATGATGATTCACGGAATCAAATCCAAAGAATTATCATAAAATTGAATAAGTCAAACAATTACAACCACTTATATTGAACATACCCTAAAATTTGAAGTTAATTTGAGACTAAATTTTGTAAGTCTTGATTCCATAGTAACTTCTACAGACCCAAGTCCGTGTCCGTGAGATCATTCTTCTATAAGAATATCCCATCCCAAATGTACAAACAACAAAACAAGGTGATTTAATAAGGGCAACATCCAACACGAAAATGTTGGCTTTCTTGTCCCGTTTACAAAAGCTGTGTAAAAACTTCATGCGGCTTGATGCATTGCTCATCATGTCCTTTGATATAAAAACAGGACAAAAACAAAACAAAGACAGACCCCTTTTTTTTTCATTTCTCCAAACAGAGTGAGTGAAAGGACGAGCAAAAGAAAATTGGTTACCCAATGCCATAATACCTTAAGCCTCAGGACACCTAATAAGGACACAAAAATTTAAAGCGTTTATTGCAGGTTCATTGCCCAATTTTGTTTTGTCGAATATAATTTGGTAGCTATAGGTTGTCCTGCCCTATCAATATGAGTCAAAAGCATAACTCTTTTTCATGTTATTTTATGCTCTCATGTGGACCCAAAAAAACACTTCTAACTTCCCTTCCATCAGCATAGAAAGAGTCTGCTAATGAAATTCCCCCCATTTCATCTGTATGTCATCAACTTACCAACCATATTTTGATTCCTTACTGGGCACTGGACAATGGGCAACGCTCTTTTTTTGCACCTTCAATTCATAGATTCATGCAAAATGCATTTTTGAAGAGGCTTATGGCAGCATTTCATGGAAAAATTGAAAATAATGCTTCACCCAATTTGGCAAACTTACTTGCATGCAATATTTTGATGTCATTTTCTGTGAAATTATAGAAACATGAAACAAATTCAGAAACTGTAATATGATCAAATTCAAAGAGGACAGCCTCATCATTCAGGCTGCTGCACCAACATTGAGTGCAAACTGCTAACCAGAAAGGTTGAAAAAGGAAAAGAACAAAAACAAAGAAACTCCTTAATTGTTCTTCAACACATTGAATGGGTTGAAGGGTAGGTGTGTGTGTGTGTTGAGTGATAAGTGATAAGTGATAAGTGACTTAGTATTTTAAAAACAAAGAATCTTCCAGGTCATGCATGCATACAATATAAATTTATAAACATTTAATTTGTAAAAAGGTAAGATAAATGGAATTAAGCTGATACTATGTATATCCCTTTACATTTGTTAGAAACAATATACTTTATATTTCTTTGTTACCTTTTAACCTTCAAGCAAAAACCATAGAAACTGCCCTGCAGCAAAACGCAGGCAGTCCATCTAGTTAACTTAATAATCTAATGTAATTTGTAATTAGATGAAAACATGGCAACCCATATAAACCAGCTTGTATGTTTTAAAATCTATGGCCAAAGTGTAAGACAATAATCCATAACAAAAAAAAAATAACAAAAAAAAATCAGATGATGAACGATATTCAACTTCAAGAATATAAGAAATACAAGAAAGCTGAAGAATGCAGAAAATTATTACCAATTTCAGCACCGAGACACTGCATCCCTGAGATAAGAACATTGGAAGCAAAAAGCCTCCTCATGGTATCCCGACCATAAACTGCAAGCTGCCAGCTGTGCAGATCCGGACATCAATATCATTGTGATTCGCGTCACCTGGGATCACGCTACCACCGCTACTGCGATTACTGCTGTTAATCCTATGGTTACGTTGTTATCAGCCATCAAATCGGTGCCTGCAGTGGCAACGATGCGATGCTTCTTGATCGGCGATGTAACAGCTACTTGTTTAATGTTGTTACTGTTATTGTTGTTTTCACTCTCTCCTTCTACAACTTCTCCTTCGCATGCTCTCTTTCTAAGAAGCAACCAGTACAATGAACTGCAGAAAACGCCACAAAACGCCACAAAAATTACCGTCAATGCCACAACTGAACACGATTTCCTTCTATCATCAATTTTCAAAACAAAAGATTTCAAACCAGAAACCCAACAAAGATCAATAAAACCCTAATTCAAATCTTAATATGATTTTCCTTAATTTAAACCCTAATTCATACTTAATTAAATTTAGATAAGTGCCTGCCAGTGCATGAGACGTCTCAATGAAAAGTCTAGTTAATGTTGTTATCACAGGTTTCAGGTAGGCTGAATAGCAAACAAAAGCACCCTTATCACGAAAAGTATTATACATATCAGCATAAGTATTTATTCATCAATTAAATAAAAATATATAATATTTTGTAGATGTTCTTGTAAAGGAAAACTATAGACAGAAAGCATTATAGAAGTTTTTGGATAAAAAACCCTCATTCTGGACTAATCCAGACAGTGATGTGGAAGTGCTAAACTAAAGCATCTCCAAAATCCAAAAACTAACATTAGCAACCAATAAAAAAACAATTACCAAGTACTCTTGAAGTATCAACAGTCTGCACAGTAGGTGGGGGAGGAGAAGGCACTGCAGCTGGTTGTGCTGACACAGACTGTGTAGGACTTGGAGGTTGCATTGTACCTATCTTTGAACAGATGTGTTAGTAACTGGCATAAATCCCCTTGGTGTTGGAGTGGTAGCAACAACTTTGGGCATTTTGGGCCAGGAACTGATACAGTTTGTGAAGGGACAGGTGCAAGCGAACCATCCCCAGGAGGTAATTAAGGTTTACACCATCCTGTGAACACAAGCAATCATTCAGTATACCAGTCTCAGAAGGATGATCATGATATCAAATGTGAAATATATGTAGCTATACATACAAGATATAACTGAGAACCCAAGGTAGTTGGCTGCCAGCATTGATCCGTATTTCTTAGAGCAGGAGGATTTGAAGGAAGAAAGTTTAGCTGGAAGGACAAAAGAAAATACTCAGAAGCGTCAGGCTGATCAATGAATGAAGATAAGAACACGCACATAAAATGGAAAAGCAAGAAAATATAGAAAATAAAGCAAAAGGAATAATGTAAATCAAGTAAAGCACTGATTTGGACACATAGCCTTGTCTACCCAATAGGTAATTTTTCTATTAGAATTTGGTATATACCGCTGCTTAGGTTATTTCTTCACAACAACGCATGGAAAAAATAAAATTTAAGCAAACAAGATGAAGCTGGTCCTTAAAAGTCAAATAATAACTTTCTGAATTGACTCGTTTTCTTTCGAGACTAGTCAAAACCAATTTTACAGATAGCAGCCATAGCAGGTTTTGAGAGCAAATTATTCTTAAATTTCACTATAAAATCTCTAAACAATAACTCCTTGATGATCCACTCAGATTGCATGATTCTTAGAGAGCAAATGAAACAAAATATCAAACCAAATTGTTTCTTGGCATTGAGATAGCAAGACAGATTAACAGTAAATTGTGGAGAAAGATACAACTTTGCCATTACTTTAGATATACCGTTAAATACTGCTATACACAATAGATAACCACATGCAGCTTACCTGGGGAACATGAGTACGTTCGCTTGGGACAAAAATGTTGGCAAGTAGATTTTGAGGTTGATACATGGCAGCAGGTGACGTTTCATAGCAAGCACACCAAGTCCCAACTAAAACCCTGAAGTGCAGGAGGAGGAAAACATCATGTTTGTACCACATGCCCACTCTTCCAAGGGTTTCTTGAAATCAAATGAGCATTAAGCATGAATAAAGCTTTTATTTCCATCGACTTATCCTGAGTAGCTTAAACCATGATTTAACTTGCAATATTATGATTGCAAAGATAACATCAAGGTTGAAATGCACTTGACTTTTTGTTTTTTTATCTTGGAAATTCAGTTGCTTCATATTACAACATGAGCATTAAGCATGAATAAAGCTTTTATTTGCCACCGACTTATCCTGAGTAGCTTAAACCATGATTTAACTTGCAATATTATGATTGCAAAGATAACATCAAGGTTGAAATGCACTTGACTTTTTGCTTTTTTATCTTGGAAATTCAATTGCTTCATATTACAACATGATGTCAAAGACATAAAGATATGAAACTGTCATTGCCTTGATATCTCATTAAGCACAACAACTTTAATAAGATAAGATCTTTATCATAGCTCAGCGATTCTTTATGCAACAATATAAAATAAAGGACAAAATAAAACCTTCACCTCTCTTCCAATAGTGCGTCAATCAAAGGAAATAAACTCCTCTTAAAATCTGTGCCCAGAACATGTTTTATGGCCACCAACAACTCCTGCACTCAACACAGTCATGCATCAAAAGTTAAAAACCAAAAGAACAAAATCCAAGAAGAAGAGCAAAAAATAGGACTAAACTCACCTTTCCAATGCTTGCAGAGTCAGAGCATGTGCTGAGCAAATTCACAATGTTTTTTTTTCTACGCAGGCTTCTTCACGCGGCCTGATGTAATCAGCAAAGCTCTTCAAGAGGTATGTTAAAAAGGAAACAGTCTGCAATAAAGGAGAGAAAATTAAAATAAGGCAGAACAGTCAAAAGAAATAAAAGGGCTTAATACAAGAAAGTGAGAATCCAAAATCTTAACCCGTGCACTTTTAAGTCAAGGAATTGGGTATTCAAATGGGGAGAGACCTTTTCAGGTCCCGGAATAGATATTGCAGCAACCATCAAAGGTAACTCTCTTTCCCTACAAATATACCCACAAAGAGTTATAAAAATGAAAAATATAAAGTACTGCTTTTTTATTTGTCAAGATAAAACACTAAACTATTTACCTCTTGGGTGAGAAGGAGTTAAGGAGAGCCAAATTATTGCAGGAACCATCAAAGGTAACTCTCTTTCCCTACATAATATACCCACAAAGAGTTATAAAAATAAAAATTATAAAGTATTGTTGTTTAATTTGTTAAAACAAACAATAAAGTATAAACCTCTTGGTGAGAAGGAGTTAAGGAGAGCCCAATTATGGTTCCAAGGCATGAAAAGAATGTGAGGTTACCACCAACATTAAAGAGTATATAAAGGTAAACCCCAACAGCAGATGCAATCAGTGCAGCACATAGAGTCAAATACACCTGGAAACTGAAAACAATAATCAAGAAATAAAAAATTATGAAACAAAGAATAATTGAATGGATAAACTAGAAAAAAATAAAAATTAAAAAAAAAATTCCTAATAAGCATCAACTTCCTAATCAAATGTTACATATCAAGATAAATAAGAAAACAAAAGGAGAGAAGAAGAAAATTATGTCCTAATATCAGAGATAAAATCGATAAGCGTTAGAATCACATAAAGAATTATATGTAGTCATTTTTATCCTCAAAACCGAAAGGAAAGATAAAATCCAGAAAGATCAACAAGACTATATCCAAAACCCTAAATTATTATAAAAAAAAAAATCACCGATGAAAGCGTAATAAGCATTAGTTGCCTAATCAAGTCAAAGCATCAAACGCTACATAACAAGATAATATAAACCCGTCTTAGAATCAAACATAAAATCATAATCATCAGAATCACGTAAAGAATGATACGCAGCAATTTCTATTCTCAAGAGAAAGATTGGATCAAAGGGATCAACAAAAAAGACAATATTCAAAACCCTAGCAAACATATTAGAATAAACTCAAAAGAAATTCACAATCTGAATTAATAAATTGGGGAAACTTACCCGTCTGAGATGAGATTGACCTTTGGAGAAATCTCACCGAAGAGTTTCGTCGTCGGGACTCGGGAGACAGAGAGAGGTGAGAGAGAAGAGGTAGTTTTAACTTTCGTTAATCCGAAAATGATACTATGAACTTCGAAGTTCGAACTAACTCAAGGCCCATAGCGCGGTCTAAGCATATTAGTGGAAAGGAAAGGAATTTAAGACGTGCTTAAAACGCCACCGTTTTGGGCTAGAGATGAGGAGAAATAGGAAACTCTATTACTTGTGAAGATTTTGGCTCGTGGCAATATTAGGGACAATCAGTAATCACAAAAGTTATCAAATGGAATTTTGCCCCTTAATTTCAATTTAGACAATTTTTTTCCCATTAATTTCAATTTTTGGATGTTTTGTTCCATCAGCCTAACGGCACATCAAGCCGCTGACATGACAATATCATGTGGCATTGCTGCGTTAGTGATTTTGTCCAACGTGGCAATGCCACGTGTGTCGAGTTGGTATGACGGTATCATTAATTTGAGGGGGCAAAACGTCTCAAAATTGAAATTTAGAAGGCAAAACGTTCAAACGCTATAAGTTTAAAGGGAAAAAAGATACTCCCTCCATCTCATATTATTTGTCCACTTCTATTAGGGGAAAAATGAATAGATAATATGGGACGGATGGAGTATTAAGTCATTATTAAAGACACGTTACGCATGTATAGATGTAATTGGGGTCTAACCATATACTAGCATTTTTGTTGCCACAGGGTCTACTGAGACAAGGGTTTAGAAAATAATATGCATGAGAATAATCAAAGCCACCATCTTAAAGTTTTTGTTTATCATTTTTGGCATCTATGCTATGAATTTTGGGAGTGTGCTTATCTGGTCAAGTACCAGACTCGAATGCCTGGCTGGCTGGCTCTAATTAGGTATGACATAAAATTTGCATATCCTCTGGTTAGAAGAAATTGGTTTATCATACTAATCTGGCTTTGATGTTATCCAAAGGCAGAGCGGATGAATTTTGTGGCTAAAATTTGTATATCTCTTTTCGGCATTGGCTTATGATTTGGGATTTGATACCCAACTTCTGAAAATGTCCACAAGCTACTAGGAGGGATCACATGGGGTTTCTTAGAGATCTGAGATCAATTAGTTCCTTGTAATGAAAGAAAAGACTCTTTAGGGAAAAGAAAAAAAAATCCCAACTTGGTTCCAGCCAAGTTATATGAAGAGGAGAAAAATTCTTGTTTCTTGTTTTCCAGTGCAGAAAATCCTTCAGTTTGAATATTTAGTAGGTGACATGCTTATGTAAAAGCCACTCTTGTAGTTCAATTGCTTTTCTGCAAAAAGTTAAGCCATTTGAGTGGAGCAGAAGTTGAGACTTGTTTGCAAAAGCTAAAGTCCAACCCAGAAGTTGGTTGGTTTGGTTTGGTTTGAAAATCAAACAAAACCCAAGAACATCTAAAGTTGTAAATTACATAGTGTCGCTGTGTCGGTCACGTATGAGTCAAGTATATGGATTGCAACCACTGAAAAGAACATATACCAATATAGGCTTTGATTAGAATTTTGATTTTTTTTTATCCTATCCGGTATCCAGGGTTTGGCTCTGACTAATCCGGATCTGAGTATGAAATAAAATTTCCTCATTCATTTAATTAAATCCATGACGAAGCAAATTGCTATTATTAAATAGCAATTTTGATAATAATGGTTCGTTTTCTTTGTAAACAGTTGATGATACTCAGATTCTCTCTGCCAGAATCCTGGAAGAAGGGTTGCCGTAGGACAATGGTAAAATAATAGTACAAGTGGAAGCCGCCTTCGACAATATTTTATTCATTGTCCCAACCCAACAAATAATCTTGGCAGGCTATGGTTGTAGTAACACAATAAGATTCCCAGTTTATTGCTTTTCGATTGTGTTACGCAAAGAATAACTCTTCTTATACACAAGCCACTCTTGACGGTGAGTTCACTTGTTTCATCATCTAATCTTGTCTTTGTATATTTGTTGATTCTATTGTGATTTTATATATATATATATATATTTTAATGACAATGAGAGATTCTAACAAATTGTAATAATCTTAGATATTTTTGCTAGCCCAATTATTTTTTTGTTATTAAACAGAAAACGTGGACTAAAGACATTTTAGCTTAAAACATTAAATGTTTAATGTGTTTTTGTTTCTTTGCCTATATTATTATGATGTGTGCTTATCATTCTTAGCTCTTTAATAATTGTTGACCTTAATTTTGGTTGCTTTTCTTAGGTTCATTAAAATCATTGATGTTGTACATACATGTGCTAATAATTGAGATTTAGTTCTCACTAATGGTTCAGTTTTTTATTTGAGATCTAGTATTAATTTTAATAACATCCAACATTTTCATTTTCTTATTAACCTTACGGTACTAGGTAACTATTTTAGGTCTTGATAATTTGGAGTCCGATCATGTCAGATTCTAAATAGGAGGAAATTATTTTAATGTCTATTTTCTTTATTTACGAGATTCAAATACGAGATCTTGTTTAAGACATTCAACTCTGTCCATTCAATGTAATAGACATTGGTAAATTTATGTAGGGACATAATTCGAATAAATGAATGATGCATTTTATGCCCTTTATCTCATTATATAATTAATCTTCTTCATAACATTAGGACCCAACTAACTTTAATGTTCATGTTTTTAAACATGGCTAGTTGGCTACTCATTTTGTCTTTGTTTTGCCATAATCGTGAAATGAAACTCAATTTATCTAAAGATATCCATTTTCACTTATGGGTGGACTTCTTTTTCTTTTCGTTTTTTATATATCCTTCGCAACTGCCAAATTGGCCATTTCCCCACCTATCAACGGCCCACATCATATTCCCCACCAAACCAACCTAATCCAGAGGTAAATTTAATAATCTCCTGTATGATTTACTCACAGCTTTTAACGTGAAACGATTTCATGCAATCATCATCACAGCCGTCTGATCATCTTACTCAATTCAATCAAGGGATCATCGATTATTAATGACTTAATGTGCGTTCCCCACGTGTAAAAAGCAACTCAAAAGCATTTAGACTGACGATCCGGATGTCTTCGATGTGTGAAATAGAGTAGCAGATAATTTTCTCTTACTTGGGGCATTACCGTAGGACCCGACTCGAAAGTCGAGAACGCACGCGCTTCGCGACCCTTTTATCACCAGGTGGGCCTATCTGGACTTAGGGCCAGGGCCTGGGGCCCGCCTGCATTTTGTACGGCCACTTTTCCTTTAATCATAAATTCATACGATTTTCTTTTAAATTAAATTAAATTAGAACTTCCCCGCCGCGCTTCGCGTGCGGCTGTTTTATTTTATAAATTTTTTTAAGAAAATTCAGTTAAGAAATGAAAATTTGTTGTGAAATGATAACAAAACAAAGCAATAGAGTAAAATTGAAGTATGGAAAAGACAAGGGAATAGAGAGACAATAAAATATGGAGAAGAAGAAAATATGAAAAATGGGAGAAATTGTTCTCATTCATCTCATTCCATTACAAAGTAAGTGGTATATTTATAGGCACATATATACATCACCATAAATATAAGGAGATGAACTTAGCACATAGGTATATGTGTATAAATGAATCAAGTCGTCAATCTTATCCATGCTTTAATTATATTCATGAACATACACAACATACATGTATATTCATAACAAATTTATAATTATTTGATAATTTATTTTATATAGGAAGGGAGATGAATGTCTTTTAATTTTTCCAAGCTAAATGAATACAAATATAATAAAGAAAATATTAGAAAATTAACAATTGACACTTGTCAAAGAAATAAAATACCAAGTGACACTCAATGAGGGTCTTGTACATAAAATGAATAGTAGGTTTAATTAAGTGAAGAAAATGTGACCAAAATAACTGCAAACCAAAATCTGGAAAAAAAAAATACTACTGTTTCTTTCCTCTGTCAGAATAGATAAGAAGGAAATGTCTGCCAAAAAAAGAATACATAAAAGAGAACATTTATATATATATATATATATTATTATATATATAACAATATAATTAAAATATAGATAGGAGAAAGAAAGAAACATAAATATAAATGAAATAAAATTACCACTATGAGGTTTTTTGGTTTAAATTGGAACTAGATTAAGTAGAAATGTTAAGTGTTTACAACCCGGGGTATTGAGAGCCCTATTATATTATCCATAAAAACATTAAAAATAGAGTTTGGGATGCAATCAAAGGTGGAGAAATAATTCTCAGAAAGTCTTCCCAAATTGACTAAAACATCAGCAAGTCTATTGGTCTCTCTGAAATAATGAGAAAGCTTCACTCTACTGAGTTGATTCATCAAGTTCCTGCAATCAATGATCAAGTTACCCAGAGGATGAAGGTCAACATTAGCATTCTCAATAAGATGAATAATAACTCTAGCATCAATATTAACTTCCAACATGGTGATTCCCTTCTCCAAAGCAAGCTTCAATCCATCTCTGAGACCCCATAATTATGCTTGAAGGCTAGTAGCATGATCAATTTTTCTAGCAAAACCAACAATCCATTCCCCCACCTCATTTCTAATGCATCTTCCAGCTCCAGAACAACCGGGACTCCCAAAAGTTGAGTCGTCTGTGTTTAATCTAAACCAGCCATGACTCGGAGGAGACCACTATGAGGTTAAGGGTAAGGAATTTAATACTTTTATGCGAAATTTGAAGTTAATTGCCAATGAAAAAATAGATGTTGGAGAACATTTTTCAGGTCAAAAACGTAGTTTTTCGAATTAATCAAGATCTAATATAATGTTGGAGATTTGTTAAAAAAAAAAAAGGAAAAAAAATTACATATATTTTTTACAATAATGAATGAAATAGACTCTATAAAAACTTGTCATTGTTTTAAAATAGGATAATATATAGACTTTATAAAAATGTTTACACTCATCTAAAATTTGACACTATTCGATCTTGAATTAACGAGAATTGAGTACAGTAATTAGCTACATATAGGTTTTAATCGACATCGAATTAGTCAAGAAAAAGATACATCGATCCATCAATGTAGCTATTTTTTTTTTTTCAATTCAATGTAGCTACTAGATACATGAAAAAAGGAGACTTTGTATATAAGAAAAACAAAAACCAAAGTCCAAGAGAGTGGAAGGGAAAAAAAAAGAAAAGGAAAGGTAAAGTGAAAGTGAAAGTGAAAGTTACAAGTTAAAAAAAGCTAGTTATAGTTTAGCGACCAACAGACTCTCACACTCCGGTTGGCTGTTGGCATTTGTCCTAAAATCCTAAATAAAACACCAAATCTGAAGCAACGAAATACAACAAAACAAAAGAACGAAAAAAAAATCCGCCACGTCATCAGTCTTCCATATTTTTCTACTTAACACTGTACTTTTTTTTTTTTCCCTCTTTCTTTTCTTTTTCTACTTGGAATGAGAGCAAAGCACGAAA
>AWWV01009522.1:0-19742 GCA_001974805.1 Corchorus capsularis | reverse complement strand
CAGGGCGGCCTGCCGTGGCTAAGCCGCCCCAGTGGGGCGACCTTTTCATGGTGAAGCCGCCCCAGTGGGGCGGCCTGCCCATGGTGAAACCGCCCCAGTGGAACGGCTTCGCCATGGTTGAGCCTCCCAAGTGGGGTGGTTTCGCCACGGTAAGCCGTCCTCTTGGGACGGCACGGGTCATCAGTCCTAAATTTCGTCAAAAATTGCATTTTTCTGAAATCGTCATCAAAATACGACACGTTATTGTTCATTTTTCTTAAATCGTCATCAAAATACAACACGTTAACGCTATTCTACGTTCGTGATAGTTTGAAGATTAAAAAATGAAGCAAAGGACAAAAGCGTAAAAAAACGTAAAAAATGGGACGGTGAATAGCAAAAATGAGACGGTATTTAACAATCCAGTTTACTACCAAAGCAAAGTCCTGTCATAGTCCTTATTCTGGAAATCATTTACAGTTATTAATGAGAAAAGTTTAAGATTTTCCCCCTCTTTTATTGCTGCTATGAATCCCAAAGGCGTGCACGCATCAATGGGATTTTTTTCTTATGCCCACACTTTTTTATTTTCTTAGATATTAATGCTTTGTTTGTTTTCTTAAGCAAAAAAAAGTTTTTAAGGAGCAGTTGAGATAGGCTGACGCAATAAGCAATTTGATTGGGATTGACTATAACGTATCATCCTATAACTGAAACATGATAAATTTGGTTGCAGTGAAAGCCTCCAAGTTATTTAGCAAATGGGGTTTAATAAGAGCTTAAAATTTAGTTATTTTTAGGAATTAAAAGGGAGATTATGAGATTAATTAAAGGAAAAAAGGGTAAGTTTTTTGTTTTGTTGTGGGCTAGTAAGCTGGAAGCACATGGCATGCTGATGTATATATATGTATTATATATCTGCAAGCTCTGATTTTCAGTACTGAGAAGTAATGATGAAACCATCAAGATATAGAATCTGCTTTTCCATGTGTTGAAAGTTAAAACAATGGGGTTAATTCCCCAGTGTGCCCAGTGGCAACAAGCCAAAAGTTTCTCTCCCAGTTTTTCAAATTAGAAAAAGTTCAAAAAAAATGTGGGAATATATATAGATCACCCAATAATAATTTCAGAACTTTGCAGCTTTCATTATTTATAGTAGTAGTAGCATTAGCATTCATCATTATTTCTCTTTATAGTTCTCTCAACATTGCTTACTTAGGCTTAATCCAATTCAGAAACAGACTTATCTACCATTTTCTCCATTGAACTTCTAGCGTTTGAACCTTTTGGCCCCTGAATTTAAATCTTGGATATTTTTTATTCCCTGAATTTCAATTTTGGGACGTTTTGCCCCCTCAACCTAACGGTCCCATCAAGACGCTGACGTGGTACAAAAATACCACGTGGCATTGCCATGTCAACGGTTTTATCCGACGTGGCAATGTCACGTAGGTCGGGTTGGTCTAACGTGACAGTGCCACATCAGCAGCTTGATGGAGCCGTTAGATTGAGAGGAAAAATGTCCCAAAATTGAAGTTTATGGAACAAAATATCTAAGATTAAAATTCAAAAGACAAAACGTCTAAATGTTACGAGTTGAATGGGATACATAAGTCGAAACACTTTTATCAATGTTTAATATACTAAACTAATAGACTACAGTTAGAATCCACCCAAAGTAAAAGTTGGTATATTTCTTTTTAGTATTTTAATTTCACGTTTTGTTGATCAATATGGGACACATCTTCATTGTCTCTATTGCCCTAAAGCTATTCATTAGAATCCCATCATTCATAAAGTTAGAATCTCGCCGTCCAATTTCCCTTGCACCACTTTTTACTATAGTATTCTTCAATTTGGAAGAAGAAAACAGTGATTAGGATTATAATTATTGTCTCTATATCTCTATATGTACTAGCTTACCATTGATTTTTGGTTTTAATTACTAACACATGTATCCCAATATGAAGAGCATGCGATATTTAAATCTGAAGTCTTTATTGTTAAGTTTCATAATTAGAAGGTTTAGAAGCAGATGGAAGAAATTATTTCTTTCTTCCATTGATAATTTGGTGGTGAATTATATGGTCAAAAGAGCACTGTATTAAGCTTTTAATTATGAAGGGTCTAATTCATGATTAATTTGAATATAAGCACATAGTAATTGATTAGCTAGGTTAAAATGGGTTTTATTAGGTTTAGGTGTATCATGCATGAAGCAGCATGATCTTTTTTTTTTTTGACACAAAGAAAGCTGAAGCAGCATGATCTTAGTTTGACTTTTAGGAAACTTTGGTGAATTAATTGGATATTTTTAAGCAAGAAGAAAGCATCAAACTAAATACTATGTACGAGCATTAATGAAAGCCAAATTTAAAGAAGGAAAACACCTTCATTAGCTTAATTTAGCAATTGATAATACGACCATTGATTAATTGAATAATAATGCTTTTATCATAAGAAGACAAAAATAACTAACTTGATTAATTTGATGATAATACTACTAATTAACTTATTACATGCAAAAGGGATAAAAAGAAAAGACGTAGAAATGCACGGATAATAGATTGCCATTGCCTTTGGCCTTTGCATAATGATTTTTGGTCTGTTTTTGGTTCATTTGGGGTTTTGAAAAATACAAAAAAAGTGGGAAGAAAAAGAAAGAATCAATGCAAATGGCAGGTGCAAACAGTACATCAAAATTCCATTCTGGGCTTGCTTCCTGTGAAGGGACAGCTCACTCCCTCAGGGCCTCACTTTCTCTCTTACTCTCACACTCTTCCTATCTCTTTCTATTTCTGCAAACAAAGTCAAAAAGAAAAAACCAAAAATACAAATTACCCAAATTCCCAAAACACCATCCCCTCCTTTGGGTCATCTCATTTCGAAGAGAAAGAAAAGAAACAAACCAAATCCCACTAATTTGTCCCTTCCAAAAGGGCAAAATCGTCACTAAAAATGTGTTTTCTGGACCCAAATTAGCATCTTGGACTCAGACTAAGACTGACCCAAAAACAAGAACAAAACTGATCATGCTTATGTTAGATATGTGTAGGGGTCCATAAATTTTAAATCTTGAAGGACCACTCTTTGTTTTTTCTCTTCAAGTCTGATATTGATGTTTTGATAGTATGTGCTAGCTGCTGAGACAAATACCAGAACTGGGTTTAATGATTTTTATATGTTGCCTTTTGCCTCATTTGACATTTTTTAAATAAACCTTTACATTTCCCATATATACTTATATTTAGTATTTGATTCATAAATGATACTAAATCACTTTGATATCAAAATTGCATTTGATCTTTCTAACTACCTAATTAATTGAATCCCACTGGTTTTTATCTTCTTCCCAATGCATGTACTTAGTCTCTTGAGTTAAGTCCTTTTTTATTTTCCATTTTTGGGGTTCAGATTAGGTAAAAAGTAGTTTTCTTCTTTATTATCCTCTTCACTTCCAGAGGTTTGTATTTTGAAGGGAAGGAAGGACACAACACAGCAAAATTCACGTTTACAAAAAACCCTTTATATATTTTCATAAAGTAGTTTACTTTCTCATCTCATTTTCTATTTCCTACTAAGAATCCCATTTTGATTAAAAAAAGCTGCGATTAAAAATGATTAATGGATGATACTTTCTTCTTCTCAAGATTAATTAACATTTCTTTTGTTAAAATTAGAAACGTATCTCTCTTGGAAACACCCACAAAAATAAACAAACAGTATCTTCTTACTTTAACGCATTAAACCACAATCATCCATAGTGGTAAAATTATTATAATCAAAGAAAAAGTAGCAAAAGAATAGAAGAAAACAGGATGAAAGAAAATTAAAAAGCAAAAAAATGGAAGAGACAAGAGCCGGATTCTCTGAAGTAGGGGCCCTTTATAGGTCTTTTTCTTTTGATTTACATTAAACAAATCAAAGTTTTTTTGGTCTATTCATATAAATAACTCCAAATCAAAGATCAAAGATTATACTAAAACACTACAGAATTGAGGGGATTGCCGTTATAAAAGCCCCAAGTCACGTGAGCTACGTTTGCCATGGACTTCTGACAGAACACTTCTTCTTTACCAAAACCCTTTTTAGTTGCCTATGGCGCCTTACCAGTCTCAAGCTTCCATTTTTTTCTTCCATCTCTCTGTTTTACTCATATATTCCTCTGTTTCTCTTGTAAAATGTAAAGTTTGATTTTTTAAGACTTATTTACCTTCCATAAATTGTAAATATCCTTCCTTTTTTGCTTTTGGGAAGTTTCTGGCTATGGAGTTCAAGCTTTTCTTTCAGCTCCTCTGTATTTTCCATATGTTGTTATTGATACCAGCCGCCATTGGAGAGCAAGATGAGCAAAATTTGGACAGAGAAGGCCTCATTGCTTTCAAAAGAGGGCTTAAAAATCGTCATCAACTCCCTTCATGGAACCCAGAGCTCCATTACTGCAAATGGGATGGTGTGACGTGCCAACTCGGGCGAGTCACTGAGCTTTCTCTTACGGCTCGGTTCTTGAGAGGCGCTCTTTCCCCATCTCTGTCCTCTCTCTCGAGCCTTACCGTACTGGACTTGTCGATCAACTTTCTCTCCGGCGAAATTCCGACTGAGTTGGCTGCATTGAATATGCTGGAGACCCTGAAACTTGGGTCTAATTTCTTCACCGGAAAAATCCCGCCGGAGCTCGGTGGCCTGAGAGTTCTTCGTACGCTGGACCTTTCAACCAATGCACTGAGTGGCACAGTGCCGACTCAGCTTGGACAGTTGACTCAGTTAGAGTTCTTGGACTTGGGTAACAATTTCCTTTCAGGTTCTCTCCCTTCATCTCTTTTCAAAAACCTTCAATCCTTAACCTCTTTAGATATTTCAAATAATTCATTCTCCGGTAGAATCCCACCGGGAATCGGTGACCTGAAAAACCTGACAGCTCTTTACATTGGCATTAATGAATTTAGTGGGCAGTTACCACCGGAAATTGGTAAACTTTCAAAGCTTGAGAACTTTTTTTCACCCTCTTGTTCAATAACAGGGCCTTTACCTGAACAACTTGCCAATTTAAAGTCCCTGACCAAACTTGATCTCTCTTATAACCCTTTAAGATGTTCAATACCAACATTTATAGGAAAGCTGCAAAATTTGAACATATTAAACCTGGTTTATTCTGAGGTTAATGGATCAGTGCCAGCAGAGCTTGGAAATTGTAAGAATTTGAAGACAGTGATGCTTTCCTTCAACTCTTTATCGGGTGCGTTGCCGGAGGAGCTTTCAAGTTTGCCCATTTTGACATTCTCGGCTGAAAAGAATCAGCTTTCCGGGCCGTTGCCGGTATGGCTGGGGAGATGGAACCAAGTAGAATCATTGCTCCTTTCAAGCAATCGGATATCAGGTAAAATCCCACCTGAAATTGGTAATTGCTCAATGTTAAAGCACCTTAGCTTGAGCAACAATATGTTATCTGGGTCTATACCTAGGGAGTTATGCAATGCAGAATCTCTTTTAGAGATTGATCTTGATGGGAATAATCTCTCGGGTAGTATTGAGAATGTGTTTGAAAACTGTAAAAATTTGACTCAGTTGGTTCTAGTTAATAATCACATCAGTGGTTCCATTCCTGAGTATCTTTCAGAGCTTCCATTGATGGTTATTGACTTAGATTCCAACAATTTCACTGGTAGTATACCTGTGAGTTTATGGAGTTCATCAACTTTGATGGAGTTTTCTGCTGGGAATAATATGTTAGAAGGTGTTTTGCCTGTTGACATTGGGAAGGCAGCTATATTAGAGACCTTGGTTCTTAGCAATAATCATTTGACAGGAAGCATACCAAAAGAGATTGGCAATCTCACTGCTCTTTCAGTGCTTAACTTGAACTCCAATTTCCTAGAAGGTTATTTGCCGGCTGAAATTGGGAACTGCACAGCACTCACCACATTGGATGTTGGCAACAATGGTTTCAGTGGCTCGATTCCTACTGAACTTGCAGACTTGGAGCAGCTTCAGTGCTTGGTTCTTTCCCATAATCGTCTGTCGGGTTCAATACCGAAGGGATCTTCATATTTCCGTCAGGCGAATATGCCTGATTTGAGCTTTGTCCAACATCATGGAGTTTTTGACTTGTCAAACAATAGGTTGACTGGTTCAATACCTGAAGAATTGGGAAATTGTGTAGTGGTGGTGGATCTTCTTCTCAACAACAATATGCTCACTGGGGAGATTCCAGGATCACTCTCTCACTTGACCAACCTAACAACTTTGGATTTGTCTGGAAATATGCTAACAGGTTTGTGTTTTTTCCCCTCCCTTATGAAGAATTATGAACTATAAGTTGTAAGAACTTAGAAATAGTGTGTTCTGTCAATTGTTTCACTAATCTGGCTTGATCAATCTAACAACTTTGGAATTGTCTGGAAATTTGCTGACAGGTTCAATCCCTGTAGAATTTGGTGACTCCCTCAAGCTTCAGGGCTTGTATTTGGGGAATAACAAGCTTACAGGAACCATCCCAAGGAGCTTAGGCCGTGTTGGCAGTTTGGTGAAGCTAAATTTGACTGGAAATAAGTTATCTGGTGTAGTTCCTGCAAGTTTTGGGAACTTGAAGGAGCTTACTCACTTGGATTTAAGCCATAATGAGCTTTCTGGTGAGCTACCTTCTTCATTGTCCCAGATGCTTAACCTGGTCGGGCTTTATGTTCAGCAGAATAAGCTCTCTGGTGGGGTGGATAATCTGTTCGCTCATTCCCAGGCTTGGAAGATTGAAGACATGAATTTGAGTAGCAACAATTTTTATGGAAACCTGCCACCATCTTTGGGGAATCTATCCTACCTAACACATATGGATATTCATGGGAACAAATTTACTGGTCTTATTCCTTCAGAAGTTGGCAATTTGATGCAACTGGAATATTTTGATGCATCTGGAAACATGTTAGCTGGTCAGATTCCAGAGAAAGTTTGCATGCTGCTCAGTCTGGTCTACTTTAATTTGGCATATAATCAGTTGAGAGGACCTGTGCCTAGAGATGGTGTTTGCAAGAACCTATCAAGGAATTTTCTGGCCGGGAATGATTATCTCTGTGGGAGAGTTATGGGTTTGGAGTGCCAGGACCAAAGCTTTGACAGGTCCTCCTTATTAAACCCTTGGGGCCTTGCTGGGGTTGTAGCTGCTAGTGTCTTTGTCATCTTCACCTCAGCCTTAGCTCTTCGGAGATGGATTATGAGAGGCAGTCAACAAAGTGATCCGGAAGCAATAGATGAAAGTAAAGTCAATAGCTTTCTTGATAAAAATCTCTACTTCTTAAGCAGCAGCAGGTCAAAGGAACCATTGAGCATCAACATAGCCATGTTCGAGCAGCCTCTCCTCAAATTGACCTTGGGCGACATTCTCGAGGGCACCAACCACTTCTGCAAGACCAATATCATTGGAGATGGAGGCTTTGGTACAGTTTACAAAGCAATGTTGTCTAGTGGAAAGACTGTTGCAGTTAAGAAGCTAAGTCAGGCAAAAACGCAGGGACACCGAGAATTCATTGCTGAAATGGAAACCTTGGGTAAGGTGAAGCACCAAAATCTTGTGCCATTGCTTGGGTACTGTTCTCTAGGTGAGGAGAAGCTCCTTGTGTATGAATACATGATAAATGGAAGTTTGGATCTTTGGCTGAGAAACCGCACTGGGGCTCTTGAAGTCCTTGACTGGTCCAAACGCTTGAAAATTGCAGTAGGTTCTGCAAGGGGACTTGCTTTTCTTCACCATGGTTTCACTCCTCATATCATTCACAGAGATATCAAAGCCAGCAACATCTTACTCAGTGAAGACTTTGAACCAAAAGTTGCCGACTTTGGGCTGGCAAGGCTGATCAGTGCTTGTGAAACTCATGTGAGTACGGATATTGCTGGAACGTTCGGTTACATTCCACCAGAATATGGGCAGAGTGGTAGGTCTACTACTAAGGGAGATGTCTATAGTTTTGGTGTAATTCTGCTAGAATTGGTGACCGGGAAAGAACCAACTGGCCCTGACTTCAAAGAGGTTGAAGGAGGAAATTTGGTTGGCTGGGTGTCGAAGAAGATGAAGAAGGGGCAAGCTGCTGATGTTTTAGATGCTATGGTTCTGAATGCGGATTCAAAGCAGATGATGCTTCAAGTGCTGAGTATTGCTGCACGTTGCTTGTGTGATAATCCTGCAAATAGACCTACCATGCTTGACGTGTTGAAGGATCTTCAAGGGATCAAGGATAAGTGACTCTCTTTATGCTAGGAAGTTTTTAACAAATTTCTTCTTGTAATAATCTTGTTAAGCATTTACAAAAAATAGTTAGATTTCCTGATCTGATGTAAGATTTTTCAGTTGCTAATCTAATCATATTTTAGTCTCAGACTCTTCTCAACCTGCCATATATATATATATCTGATAATTACTTGCTCTTACCTTTTCAATTAATGTAAGATATATCTTGCAATGTAGACTTCTCTTGTTAAAGTATTGTTTTACTTTCATTGCCATTAGGGTTTCGAAGCTGCCATTAATTAACTCCTCTCAAAAGAAGCATAAACAGGGCTTTTTGTAACTCGGATGCCATTGTCTCAGACTTGAAGAATCAAATAGGTATAGTATCAGGATGGTCCACTCTTTATAACTGAAATTTGCAGACTTGCAGAGTATGGTTCAGTTATTTACTGTCAGTTTCAAGTTTCAACCCAGTTTGGGCCAATTGATTCATTTCTTCCTTCTTCCCTAATCTGCAATCAGTAGAATATATCATTAACTAGTGATTATTTATTTATCATATTCAAGTTTATCCCTACTTTTACTAGAGATATAAAGTAGAAACTTTTTAAATGCAGAATGCCATAGCATTGATCTTTCTTCTTTCTAACTTTTCATATAGAAGAAGACATAAATTTAGGATCCAATCTTAAAAATAAAATTTGAAGCATGCTAAGACAGAACAGACCCATGTTACAGTCCTTGTAGTTGAGCTGTTTTTTCATCCCCATTTCCCACATGATGGCTGCAAGTCCAGGCAATTTAACTTAACTTTTTGCTCTTTTGTTGCCTAATTTGATTCCAAGAATACCACAATTCTTTTCTACAATTAAAGTTGATGAACACATAGTACCTCTAGACTTTAATAGTCCTCTAAAAGATGTTAGCTAGGTTATTATTCTATTTTGAAAATTAATGTTAAATAACATCCACACTTTAATTGAATGATTGAACTTGAATCCAATATATGCTCTTTACATTTGTGCCAAAGTTAACCATTTTCCCTTTCTTTCTTTGGTATAAGCTGATTGTTCACCACATGACATTATGCCACTCTCCTCTAAGTTGGATTATTAATTAGGAAAGTTCTTCTACTTAGTTTCTTTCAAAGTAGTCAATAGTTGCAACTATCTTTAATCAAAATCAAATCTAATAATCTCACTCTTTGACTCAATAGTAATCAATAATTTACATGAAAAAAGCTATGGAAAAGAATATCCTGCGCTGCCTTTGGATCCTCTTTTCTATGGAATTCTGTGGACGCCAAAGCCCAAACCTGGAAAATGCAAACACCCCAAATCCAAGCGCTTTTAAATTGAGTCCAAAAAGCATTTGCATTCGATGCCCATACATAGCTACACAAGTTGCTGCCCATCTGTGTAGCTTTTCCCATTCCTCTAGCCCATCCATCTACATGACATGATTAACAAACAATAGTTTCAAATTTCTATTTCTATAATTATTTTTTTTTTAAAAAAAACTAAACTATTTATTTCTATAATTAGTTTAAGTTCTGAAACTAAACTAAACTAAACAATGAAGAACCTATTATCATTTGATGCTGAAAAATAAGTCATTCCAAATAGTAAATCAGTGTAAGCAGAAACAATTAAATACAAATGATAATGTCTACATTCATCATTGTTATTGCAATCTTTTTCTTTTAGAGCTAGATTGTACTCATCAAAGATACACATCAAAGCCAGAACAAGAATTGGCAATCAGGCTTAAATCACAACAGTTTGAGAACAGGGCAATACCGCAATAGTAGAAGAGAGATAGCTCCTAAGTTAAGAATATTGATTAGACTAGACATCATCAACAATTTGAGAACAGGGCATTTTTCAATTATGAGAATGCAAATATCAAACAGATTTTTTTTTTCACAAGGTGTATTAAGTTTTCTGTAGTATATAAGTAAAAGCTAGGAGGTCTCTATTGGTATATGCTGCATTAAATTGAAGAAAATAACTGATGTAGAGCAAGAGAATTTTACAATTAAATCTCAAATTAAGCCTAAGAGCTCTTCCTGTAATATGTTTCTATTAAGATAGCAGATAGCAGAACCACTTTGATCACTAAAATCCCAACTTGAAGATACAATAGTTTCTATTAAGTTCACAAACTCAGAATGAGAAGGCAACCAGATTATGAAAAGCATGAAAAATCAAGTTCAGGTCTTCCTATTAAGTTCATTCATGCCTCTCTCTTCTTAAAATCCAGATTATGAAAAGAATGAGGACAATGGACATGAGCAACTGGCATAAAAGAAATTTGTAAAATTTAATATTTATAGGGAGGAAAATTAAATTAATAAACACTCTGATCAAAATGAGCATACTATAGGAATCTAATATGGGCATGAAATATGGTTAGTTTCAATTCTAACCAACTAAATTACTGCCTTCCAACTGCATGTGCCACCATCATCATAATTCTCAAGGGGCCATGAGTTTAAAAGCACGACAAATGAAACAAAAAAGCCTCATTAAGATAATTACCATATATAAAAGAAAAACAGTTATGCATGTACATGAAGATTATAGCGATTAGATATTTGGAATCATGATGTAAAATTAAGATCAGAGTAGACAGTGAACCAAACGCAATGTGAAAGCATACACCATCAAAACCTTGCAAAGCTACAATGAAATATCGAAGACCAAAATCATATCATCATGAGAGAAATATAAATATTTTTTTTCCCCTAAAAAATAACCTTGGTGTCAAAAAAACCCTTCATTGTCTATTAGAAGATTGGACCCTGCAGCAAAGTGCCAGCACAGATACTTTTGGTGTCATAGCAAGGTCACAAAATTATATATATGATTAAAAATGGGATGGTGATAAAAACCTTTAACATCACGATGAAGTACTTGATTTAATGTGCTAAAAAGCATTTTGGGATCCTGTATCAGTTTTGTATGATTTTTGGCAGAAAAGCTTCTTAAAATATCTATATTTATCTAAGCAAATCTCAGCCATATTGGATATAAAATTTGATTTTACGAGTATCTGAATTTTGTTTCGATTTAATTAGAAATTAATTCGGAAAAAAAAAATGAAAAACGATATTAGAATCTTGAAAAACAATTCAATTTTTTTTTTGGCGTTGAATTATATAATATATATATATATATATATATTTTGAGAACTGTGGTAAAGGAAAACTTTTTCAGGTAAGTTTTTGTAATTCTTGCTAAAAACGTGTTTCGGGAGTCCTGCTCAATTTTGCATGATTTTTGGCAGAAAGACTCCTTTAAATATTTATATGCATCCAACCAAATTTCAGCCACATTGCGTAAAAGGATTTGTTTTTACGAGAATTTGAATCTTGTTTTGATTTAATTAGAAATTAATTCGGAAAAAATGGAAAAACAATATTAGAAGCGTGAATAGCCCGTCAATCTTTTTGGCAATGAATTATATATTTTTATGAGTATTGTGTTAAAAAATTCAGAAAAAAAAAATTATGGTCAGTTTTTAGTTGAAGTCGTGTACTCATCACTGTTTTTTTTTTTTGCTAAAAACGTGTTTCGGGGCCATGACTCAGTTTTGTGTGATTTTTGGCAGAAAGAATCCTCAAAATATCTGAATTCATCTAACCAAATTTCAGCCACATTGGATATAAAAAATTGTTTTTACGAGTATCTGAATCTTGTTTCGATTTAATTAGAAATTTATTCGGAAAAAAATGGAAAAACGATAGTGAAAAAGCCCGTCAATCTTTTAGGGGTTGAATTATATATTTTTTCTGAGTATTATGTTGAAAAATTCAAAAAAAAAAAAATCTTCGGGTCAGTGTTTAGCCGAAATCATGCATTAACAATTACGGTTTTTGGGCTAAAAATGCGTTTCGGGGCTCCAATTCAGTTTTAAATGATTTTCGGCAAAATGACTCCTTGAAATATCTATATTCATATAACCAAATCTCAGCCGCATTAGATTTAAGGATTTGATTTTACAAGCATTTGAATCTTATTACAATTTAATTAGAAATAAATTCGGGGAAAATGGAAAAATGATATTAGAACCGTGAAAATTCTTCAATTTTTTTCGCATTGAATTATGTATTTTTTCTGAGTATTGTGGCAAAAAATTGAGGAAAAATTTTTCAGGTAAGTTTTTGCAAAATGTAAGTTGAATCACGGTTTCTTGCTAAAAACGTGTTTCGGGGCCCAGTTCAATTTTGCATGATTTTTGACAGAAAGACTCCTTGAAATATCTATATTCATCTAACCAAATTTCAGCCACATTGCGTAAAAGGATTTGTTTTTACGAGAATCTGAATCTTGTTTCGATTTAATTATAAATTAATTCGGAAAAAAATGGGAAAACGATATTAGAAGTGTGAAAAACCTGTCAATCTTTTTTGAGTTGAATTATATATTTTTTTCTGAGTATTGTGTTAAAAAAATCAAAAAAAAATATCGGGTCAGTTTTTTGCCGGAATCGTCACGGTTTTTGGGAAAAAACGTGTTTCGGGACCCGACTCAGTTTTGCATGATTTTTAACAGAAAGACTCCTTCAAATATCAATATTCATGGAACCAAATCCCAGCCACATTGAATATAAGGTTTTGTTTTAACGGGCATTTGAATCTTGTTTTAGATTTAAGTAGAGATTCATTCGAACCCAAGATTTGTTTAAACTGGAATAAGCCGCTTACCACCTGATCCAACATCACATTGGTGTAATCAATCAATTATTGAAAACATAAAAAATGAATGAAATTTATCATTCTGGAATAGTCACCTTGGGTCCTTTCTTTGTGGCCAAACAAAGGAATAGTCACCTTGGGCCTCTTCATGATTGATTTCTGATTTAGGATTAACGAGTGTTTATTGATTTTTGATTTCCGACTAAACCCAAAAAAAAAAAATGAACCAAGAAATCGAAAAGGGAGAAACAAAGATAAGGAAGAAGAAATAGAGAAACGAAGGGAAAAAAAAATAAAAAAGAACCGTCTGACAAAAAGAAAAGAAAATCAGAAAGAAAAAGACCAAACACAAACTATACATAAATATACCCTAATAAAAAGAGCGAGAAAAGAGAGAGATTTCTATCTTTCTTTCTTTCACTACTTATTATAATTTCATTCATCACAACAACCCTCAAATCTCTCACTCATTGCCTTCTGCTCCTTCTGCTCTCTGCTTTCTCCGCGTCCCCTTTGCCTCTGCTCTTGGGGGACTTTCCCTCTTCTCCTTCGCCGGTTTTCCCTCTCTCTCTCTTCTCTTCTTCTATATATACTATTTCTCTCTCTTTCTCTCTCTTTCTAGCTATGTCTTTTGTTGTTGTAGCTGAGCTTCTTCAATAGCTTTACCAACAATCTCATCATCATCATCATCATCTTTATATTTCTCTGTTTTCCGGCGAAGAAATTGCCATCAAACAAGACAAACTATTTTTGCATTATTCCCATTTCCCAAACGCCATAAAAAGAGAGCTCCAACCCAAACAAAGCATCAAGGGAGCCTTTCTTTTTTTCTTCACTAGAAAAAAGTTTAATTTAAAGAAAAAAAAAAGAAGAAGAAAAGAAAAGAAAAGGAGAGTCATATTAAAAAGGTTTGACTGAGGCCACGCACGTCTAGTACTACTCACCTATATCATCTTTTTCTGTTTATTACTATTATAGTAATAATAATTTTTTTATTAAACTCCCAAGACAAAAAGAATAAGAATAATAAGAGGTAAATTCTTCATCCCAAGATCTCCCTTAGTCAGAGTCAGACCACCTCTCCTTCTCTTCTCCCCTCAATCTTTTCTCATCATCTCTCCTTTTCACCTTTCTCTTTCCTTATTTCTTTTCTTTTCCATTCAACAAATCATTTTTCTTTTTAAGTAGTAAGTACTAATTATTTTTCATTTTTTTGTATTAGTCTATTAGATTGTGACTTGACTTATGATAGTTCATCACAATTGATTTTCACTTTTTTTTAAACATAATAGTAATTTCTAAATAAAAAATTTTGTATGAAATTCAAGCAAGATCTACTCCCCAAAAACCTTTCCATCGAAAATTACAAAGTAAAAGGTCTTTCTTCGCGAGATCCAATCCCCCTAAAATCAGGCTACTTTCTTCCTTTTCTATTTGCTTTGTCCTCAGTTTCCCCAAAAACCCTACAACCCACTTTGCTTAAAAACCTCTCATTTTCCTTCTTCCACCCCACAAAAGATGGTGAAATTTTGAGAGATTTCTGCGATTTTAAACATAATTTGTCAAACACAAATATTCCCTCTCAATCCTTCCATAAATAGGGTATTTCCCAGTTCAATTACATCTTTTTGCTTTCAAATTCTGACAAGGAAAATAAATCAGTAATTACAAAGGGGTAATCTTTCCTGTTTTAAGTGTTTTTCTTTACACGGAAAGTCAAACTTTTTCATTTCTATGTGTATCATAATCGTGTAGTATCTCTTTCTTCAATTTCTCCATAAGTAAGGAACAAAAGTTGAAAGCAGCCGCTTCCTCCTCCTCCGCCCCTTTATTGAACTTGTAATTCCTCTCTTTTTTTCCCTTTGAATTATCATTTTCTTAACTAAGTGCCCACTATTTCCTCTTCACTATGGTAAAAGTTTGATCTAAGTGAAGCCTTGAAAAAAAAAAAAAAAGGTTCTTGCTTCCCTAGTTTTTCGCAAAAAATTAATCAATCCTTGGTGTTGTGTTTTGGTTACAGGCAAAAGGGTGGAATTGGAATACTATGAATATGGCATCATCATCATCGAATTCCCCATGTGCGGCATGTAAGTTCTTGAGGAGGAAATGCCAACCGGAATGCGTTTTTGCACCGTATTTCCCGCCCGATAACCCCCAAAAGTTTGCCCACGTCCACAAAGTTTTCGGCGCAAGCAACGTCACAAAGCTGCTCAATGAGTTGCACCCGTCGCAGCGGGAGGACGCCGTCAATTCTCTAGCTTACGAGGCCGATATGCGGCTGCGTGACCCTGTCTACGGCTGCGTTGGAGTCATATCTCTCCTCCAGCACCAGCTCCGCCAGTTGCAAATGGATCTAAGCTGCGCCAAGTCTGAACTCTCCAAGTACCAGAGCTTGGGCATCACCGGCCATGCCGGTCTCATCGCTGCCGCAGCAGCCGCGGCCTCCACCACCCATCAGAACTTGGGGATCAATCTGATCGGCGGCGCTGGTGGTGGAGGCCGGGAACATCATTACCAGTTCTTCCCAAGGGAACACCATCATCATCATCATCAACAGCAGATGATAAGGAGCTTTGAGGCTAGCAATAGCTATGACGGGAGCCTTCTTGCCATGAACGTCTCCGCCGGGATTGGTCAACTCAGCCAATATCAACAACCGAGAGCCGCTGCCGGAGATGACCGCCGTACCATTGATCCCTCTTAGGGTTAGGGTTTCTTTGCTTCCTAATCATCACAGGTAACTATTCTTCTCCTTTCCATGCCACCATTTTTTTTCTTCTACTTTTATTCTTATTAGTACTAAACCTATAATAATAATATACTTTCGTTTTCCCAAAAAAAAAAATACTATGATCTGCCATTTTTTTTTTGTGAATTTTATTATTGGAGTGGGAAGAGGTCAGGGAATAACATTAATTAAAAAAAAAATACATATATATGACTTATTCATTGTCGTAATAACAAACTAGGGTTTATAATTATAATCAATTTGCTGTAAATGCAAAAAATATCAAATTTAGAATTTATTATCTTTTTTAATTCTCAATAAAGTTGAATAATAATCATAATAATATTATTATTAAGGTCCGAACCCCAACTTCTCGATTGTGAAATTAAATTAGGTGAGTAAAAAATTCTCATTGTTACTTAAAAAGTAGAGAAGTTTTCTTATGGCATAAGCTATTGCAACTTTTTTTATTGACATTTTTAATCAAATGAAAGAATGCTAGTATTAATTATAAATAAATAAATTCTCTCTTGAAAATGAAAATAATTGTTTTAGGACAAAGTTTCAGGTAAATTAGTCGACAATAATTCCATGCTCATCTTTCATACTGTCTACATCTCATAAATATACCACTGTCTTTTTTGTCTTTTTTGTCTTTTTCAATTTTCAGTACTGTTTTCTTTACATATACTTCTGTATTTATATCCCAAATTTATGATGTCTTTTTTGCTGGGAATTAAAAAAAAAAACGCTTCTCATAATTAAATTTATTTTTATATATATTGGCCATTATTTTTATTTCTACCTATATATATATATATATATATATATGTAACTTCGTTTATCAAGTCAATTGCAAAAATAAAGTACAATCAATTTCTATATATGGGTATAATTTCACAATATAATGTTTCTCCTATAAATTTGATAAAAACAATTGATGAAAACATTAATTTTTTAAAATACTCCTGTCTCATATATTATTTGCCCATTTGAAAACCTTATTACTTTCTAAACACTAGCTTTAAATTGTACGTACTCCCCTGTCCTAATTAATTTTTGGCCCGTCTAATATTCTTAGTTTTAAGATTTTAATTTCAAAATTTCCCTACAATCAATATTGAAGAGTTCGTTGTAAGAATACACCAAGAAATCAATTAATGAAGAGAATATGGTACATTGTACAGACGGAGTTTAAGTCGAATTTGAGAAATATATTTAATGGTTTTAAATCAATTTAACTAGTACTAGGCTTGACAATTCATGTATTGTGTTGTCCTATGAACATAATTTTTATTTTTAGATATACAATTATTTTGTTTCATATATATATGACATGTTAAATTAAGAAATTTTCGTGTCATTTTCTCATATAAAATCCATGTTGTGTTATTATATCATGCATGTTGAAAACTGCTAATTAATTTATTTTTAAAAATTTTAATTTTTACTATAGTATCTATAAACATAGAAAAATCTTCTACAATAAGTGAAACTTTTCTTTTTTTTTTTCCCTTTAAGCCGTACCCTTTGATCAGAACAAACAATATAATCATATTAGCAAAAAAAAAAAAAAACAACATAAACATTAAGGTATATATATAGAGAGTAAAAGTTAAGTTTAAACCCTAGTTTCAAGTTTCAACCTTTTTATCAAAATTAAAAGTTTTAATTTGATTGATGGGTTGGCAATGGGCTGGTAAAATGAAAGAAATGTATAAAAAAAAATTTAAAAAAAAAAAGAAGAAATTAAAGTAGATGGAGACACAGTTCCCATTGTTGACCAAAAGGCCTAATAGTATAAGAGAGGATTGTATTCAACGCAACAAAAAAAGAAAAGAAAGAAAATGTCTGTCCAACTCCCAACAGTTTGAAGCTGCTTCACAAAGCTCGATCTTCGGTCATGTCTGAGCGTCCAAAACTCATGATGCACCTGCACTTATGCGCACGGTTGCCTTTGCCTTTTTGCCCTTTGCCCCCATCTCATCTCATTAATGCATTCCCAATCCCATTTTATTTATTTATTTATTTATTTATTATGATCATGATGATGATGATGATATCACTAATAGTAATTTTTCTTATTTCTTGCTTTCTTCGCTTTGTATATTTTGCAGGTCTTAAAAATTTCAACCATAAAAGTATGTTCAGGCTGTTGAAAGATAAGGGAGACTGCATCTATCTGCATGCCCTTTTTTTATTTTCATTTAATTAACCCAATTAATTATTAATAATTATAAATAGGTCTCCTTCTCTTTTCTCTTCTTCTTTCCTTCTACCTTTTTTTTCTTCTCTTGTTTTAAATTTTTTCATAGACATTGTTTTGGCTATATTTCTAGATATATATATATATATATATATATATGTGGCTAGAGATGCATCATGCATGAAGAAATGTCCCTTTTTTTTTCTCTTCTCTATATATATCAAACTAGTTATTTAATTTAATTTTTTTTATATCAAAATGTTATATAGAAGTATATAATTGAGCCAAAAATGTACCAGTTCCTCTTCCCAGACTTACAGTAACACCATTAGTTCGTGGGGCTTCTCTCCTCTTAAAATGTGCCAGGCATGGTTCCCTTTTGTTTCCACTCTTTTGAACTTTTGTCCTTCTCAACAGTTCCTACAATACTTCTCCATTTAGGGTATATGTATATTATTTTAGGATATTTGATATTTTGTAGGACGCAAATTCTATAAACACAACTAATGGGTAGTCAAAATTATGTATAACTGAATACATGAAAATGAAATATGCAAACTTTATTTCTCAAACCTAACTTAAAAAGGGTGGATCCATCGATGCAAGAAAAAAAAAAAACTACTCCATAAGTTAGGTTGATTTGATTTGATTTGATTTGACATGAGTATATTTCATGTCGAATTCATCACTTGATTTGATTTTTAAGATAATGATGATCCCATATATAGCTTTCTTTATTTATGTGGGTTTGCAACCATGCATGCAATTATCTCTTCATCCGCTCCAACTAAATTACGAAATTATTAACACAACAACAAAGGTCTTAATTTTATATTTTTTTTTTGCTACTCATGAATATGATATTGAAATGGGCTACACAATAGGAGGTAGTCATCTCCTTTCCCGTAATCCCACCCCGCCCATCCCACAATTCGAACCCGAAACTTTCCACAAAAAATCTCAAGTTGTAATCACTGAGGTGTCCCCTTAGAAACAAAGGTTTTACTTTTATATGTGGAGATAAGGAAAGGAAACAAAACAAGTTGATGATCATGGCTATATTATTCTATCCATGTTTCGAAATTTTAACATATTATTATAGCTATGATGATTAGATACGTGCATAATTCATATAAATAACCCTTTTATTTTTTTTCCTAGACATTCAACATTTCTTTATATTTTATTCATGTCTTAAGAAATACTACTAGATACTCCTATTCACTCATCTTGTAGGACGTACTCAAATTGCAAGAGTTAGAGATATTGAGATAGGCAAATTGACCAAATGGTGTAGAAAGTTTAGAGAGGTAAAAAGAGTTTTTGAAATGCGAACCGTGTGATAATAATCAATGACATACTAATAAATTCTAAAGTCACAAAATATAATAAAAATGGGCAAGAATTTTGAGATGTAATGATTCGATGGGGCAGAACTGGGGTTATCCTACACAGATAACAACTTTGAATATAGTAATTCAAAAAAAAAAAAAAGAAGAAGAAGAAGAGAAGAAAGAATAAATAAGAGAATGGGATCAGATAGGAGCATTAAATGAGGATTGAGGGATTTTGGTTTTGGTTATGGGGGCGAAAAGGGAAGAAGAAAACATTGCAGAAGACAAGAGAATAAGACAAAGAGAAGGGGGTGGGTGGGGGGAAATTAAGCTGATGGATCAGAGACAAGCCAAGGCATCAAAGGGTCGTTTCCTTTGAAGAGGAAATGTCAATATTTATATTTAAGAATAAGAAATGTCATTTCTCAATTTTGATTTGAGAGAAAAAGGAGCATTTAATACTCACTGTAATGCCCTTTGCTAGCTTCCTCTTCCTCATATACTACTCCACTTTGCTGGTAATAAATTATAATCCCCCCATCCATGCCCAAATTTCAGTATCACTTTGTCATTCATTCAAA
>AWWV01009521.1:0-68016 GCA_001974805.1 Corchorus capsularis | reverse complement strand
TTACAAAGAAAGCATAAAAGCTTATTTTAATTTCTAAAAATTCATGTGGGATTTAAACAAACTTTTTGAGGATATAAACGGCGATGGAATCAAGGTTTTGCAACGCTTTTGATATTTTATTTTTGGAGGACAAAGTGATTTCGTTTGAAGGGAAAAGATTAGGACATAGAGAAGGGGTGAAATAAATATATTTGTGGTGATTTTTCTGAATTTTATAAACAAACCCGGGTGCTGGATAACATTATAAGCATTGCAGTTTATATCTTTGTGTTACATATGAACAATTACTCATTTGTTACTTGCCCTTTCCAACTCCCACAAACAAACAAAATAGGAAACCAGGTTACCTATTGCTCAAAGTTCTCTTTTATTGCAGGAGGATGTTGTTAAGCTTTTAATTGAAATACAAAGAACATGAAAGGATAAATTTTCTGTGGTTTTTTATAAATTTTAATGGGTTGAAATCGACTACAAATGAGAGGAGAGTAGTTCACCGACGATGGAGGAGAAGCTTTGCCAACGGTGGTGGAATAGAACAGAGAAAGGAGTAAATGTGTCAGGGACAAGTTTGTCTTTGCATACAACAAGTCCATTACACTTAAAAATGATAAATAAAACTATTACACCAAATGTTGATCACTTTGTGATATAAAACCATTCGTTGATTATTTTGAATTCCAATACACCTAACTGGAATTCTCCCTTATTTATTTAATGAACAGCTTAATACCTTTTTTACCCTTTGAATTTGTACGATTCCAACATTTTGCTCCGTAAATTTCAATTTTGGACGTTTTGCCATGTAAATTCTTAATTTGAAACCTAGTCGGTTCCTCTTAAACAGTAGGCTTGACGATGTCGTCACATTGTTGATGTGTCAATGCCACATTTGGCACAAAAATGCCTTGTGGGTCGGGTTGGCTCGATGTGGCATTGGCATGTGGCATTTTGGTCCAATGTGGCAATGTGACATCAGTAGCATGACGTCACTGTCACGCCTACCATTCAAGAGGAATCAGGGGACAAAACGTCAAAGATTAAAGTTTAGAGGACAAAACGTCCAAACCGTACAAGTTCAAGGGTCAAAAAAGACATTAAACCTTTTGCACGACTGATGTTTCATCCCCTCCTACTTGTGAGTCTAAAAATTTGAATGATAGTCACCACACAAAAAGTGTGCGTTTAAGACGTACATTTTGGAAAGGATTCCTCCATTCCAAAATAGGTTGGGAACAAAACTTATCAGTTCTAAATACTGTATCTAAATTTTGGATCAATAGTTCGTTTCAATTATTGATCCCATTTTTCACATGATATATAGTGTGGGGGATGGCCTCTATCACTATCAGGTAATTGCCTTCTTTGATCAAATCCTTGCAACAAGCCTATATTGCAGCATTATTGGCGGCTTCCAATATTTGTCAATTACACAATGGACCTGACTTGAGATACTTGGTGAACAGAGTATCTCAATACATGCATTCTCCCAATTAATGTTGTAATATAACCGGTCCGGTAGATGAACCAGCAAGAGGTCCTGGTCGACCGATTCAATCGGTCCGGCCAAATTTGTGTTTTTTTTTTTTTTTTTGAGTCATTTTGATTAGTTGCTCAATTTTATTTATTTATTTATTTATTTTTTGTTTTCTAATTAGGAAGTATATATACTTCATTATTTGTCTGGGCCATTAGTTTGTTTGGGCCATGATGTACTGTTTTACTTTCATTGCGATTTGGGCTTCAAAGCTGCCATTAATTAATCCCTCCCAAAAGAAGCATAAACACGGCTTTTGGTAACTCAGATGAACTGGGCCAGTGTCTCAGACTTGTAGAATCAGAATAGTACCTCTAGACTTTAATATTCCTCTAAAAGATGTTAGCTAGGTTATTATTCTATTTTGAAAATTAATATGCTTTTTACTGTTTGTGCCAAAGTTAACCATTTTCCCTTCTTTGGTATAAGCTGATTGTTCACCACATGACATCATGCCACTCTCCTCTAAGTACTAAGTTGGATTATTAATTAGGAAAACTCTTCTGCTCACTTTCTTTCAAAGTAGTCAATAGTTGCAACTATCTTTTACCAAAATCAAATCTAATTAATCTCACTCTTTGACTCAATAATATACACGAAAAAGGCCATGGAAATGAATATCCTGCGCTGCCTTTGGATTCTCTTTTCTATGGAATTCTGTAGACGCCAAAGCTGGAAATCATCGGCCCACTCTGTTGCATTCCATGTGTTGGATAAATTTACATTACCAAACGCTTTTAAATTTGAGTCCAAATGCCATCTGCAATTCATTTCTTGCCTAATCTACCAACAATTTTTTTAATGTTTATTTCACCAATTGGAAACCCCACGTTTCTCTTCAAATTTAACACATATAGTAATTACCATTTTTAGTCAAAAATCTAAATCATACAATTTCAGATTTTTTTTTTTAACTTAATTACTAATTAAGACTATTAAGGAGTTTAATGCCTCAAAATTTCTACATCAAGGCATTGCATTCACCAACTCACATGGCTTTGACATTATTAATTTCTTGTTTAATACACCAAGTTAAAACTTAAAAGTAACACTTTGATTCATATTATACTATCCATTATCCACCCAACACGTTTTTCATTATTTTTTCTATTACTTTCTTGGATCAAAAACATAGTTTTCGTGCTCAAGAGTCGTATATAATGGTTAGGGTTTCATCATCATGAATTAATATAATATATAATAATATACTACTATTAAAGGAATAAATATACTACATATATATATATATAGAAGCATTTTCGGAGACTTTTTTTAGAGGTTAAGTTCCTTTTCTTCTTGTTTTTTTCTTCTTAAAGAAAAACAAAAGAGAAAAGATGTAGAAAAATAAGAGAAGTCTCAAGAAAATTCTTGAGGTGTGGGTCCCATCGGGGGACCCTCGTTCTTTCGTTCCCCATTGAAAAGGTTTTTCTCACAGCACGTGACACCTTCGGCACGTGCGTTTCTTCTCGCACGGGGAACAACAACATTCTGGTCGGATCCAGCGTTTCATGGATCTGTTCCAGTGATCCCAGTCCCCAAAAGGCCAACCTGAAAAAAGCTAACTAAAAACCCAACTGAAAAAATCAGTTACAAACCCTCTGATTTGCTCGGTGCAACTGTCGAAGCCACGGTGTGTCTTGGTTCCCTCGATCACCGTCGCGACCCGCGTTCTGGCAATCCAACGGCTCCGATTTGATCTTTTCCTTGCCATTCCGACTCGGCTGCTGCAGCTGCAACTGCGTCTCGTCCACCGCCGCTACACCTTCCCCTTCCTCCCTCGCGCGCTTCACGCCTCCGATTGGTACACCGAACAGTCTCGGACTCGTCTCTTCCTCCACCGCTTCTTCTCCTTCGCTCGATAGCCGCTTCGCTGGCAACAAGTCCAGCGGTTTCGTCTCCGAATAGCTGCTCTCCGATTGAGAAGTAGCGTAATTCGACATCAAAGTGAATATATTGTTGCACAAGCTCTTCATCTCAGCTAATTGTTTGTTAAGCTTCACGTTCTCTTTCCTTAGTTTCTCATTTTCTTCCATGAGCTCCGCCGTAACAGTTCCCGTTTGTCCCGGTCGCGAGGGCGATGAGGTGGATGAAAGCACCGGAGATTGCTCGTCTCCGGAATTCGACGGAGATAGAATCGGTTTTGCAATCGGTATCGCCGCCACTGTAACCGGTGGTATCATCATAGGAACCGCCGTTGCCGATGAGATCTTCCGACGCTGGATTTCGCATAAAAGCCGCCTTTCACCGCGTCGGAAAAAATCGTTAGAGAACTCCCATCGATCAGGTACCACTTTCCTAAATCCCTTAAGAATGAAAATAAACAAAAGTGAGTAAATTTTGCATGAAACAGAGCTGGCAAGGAAGATAGTAAGATATTAAATAATTTGGAGTTTTTCTGGGCTTACATAAGTATTGAGTTGACGAACAAAGCTGGAGAAATTGTTGTGCTTGAAATATTTAGGCAACAAATCACGAGCAAAAACGGTGGGGTTCCAAACGATGAAAGTAGATCCATCGTCGTTCCATGAAATCACGTCGTCAATTGTGTGATCATCAACTAATTGATAAGTTTTAGTTAAAAAAGGTGTAGGAACCGACCTCTGCGATTCTGCCGCCGCCGTCGTCGCCTCTCCGTTTTGCTCCACTGGCGGCGGAGCCATTGACAGCAGAAAAATCTTCCTCTGATAAAAACGGTTTGGAAATCAAATTAAATTATCAATGAAGTTTTTTTGCTTTGTCCTGTTTTTGGTTGCTTGGGAGCTTGGGAAGATCTGATAAATAAATTCTAGAAGGTTCGCTTTTTGTGGGGATGAGGAAAGGAAAACAGATAAGAAATGGAAGAAAAAAAATGGCAAAGGAAGCAAATGGAAGGCAAAGTGGAAATGAAAAAGAAGGAGTGAGGAAACAACGAGAAGCTGCGTTACGTCTCGTCGAGAAACTTCCTGTTGGATGTTCCTCTTTTATACGTGGCAGATGCTGAGTGGGTACCACATTTTTTTCTTTGTTTTTTGTCTTAACAATTTACTGTGGGATTTTTATACTCTCTCTCTTACGTTTACAAGTTACAACTCCTTCCCGCACCTTGACTTTTAAACCCAAAAAAAAAAAAAAAGAAAAAATCTTTTTTCCCTTTACATTGAAGCAAATTTAACCATGTTTAGTTAGATTAAATGTTTCCTCTTTTCTCTTAGAAATAAGTTTCTTTTTCAAAAAGTTACCCCATTTATTTAGTACTACTATATATTATGATTTAGAAGTGGTTGCTTATAATGATTTGTATGGACCTCATGAAATTGTCACACATAAAATGTTGAAATGTATCTTTTTTTTTTATTTGAATAAAATGTATTTTTAAATATCATCATCATCATTTATCTCTTAAATAAAATCTCGGATTTAAATATCTTGTCATAGTTAGAACCGAACTTTTTAGTAATCTAAATTATATCTAGATTTATCTAGACTAGATAGCAGCAGCAAACGAAACGTTTTAATCAACAGTTTGTATATGGGTTTTGTATATAATACACCGTAAGTGGAGTTTAGCAGACTGCACAAATGGGTCTTGAAGGGTGACATGTGTCCCTTAAGGACTAGATTGAAATATTTAAAATTTAATTAATTCAGAAAATGGACATGTGTAACTCCACAACCCGCTTGTGAAGTCCAAAATTTACACCGTTGGTGTATCAAATGATTAGCCTTTGTATATTGTACATACTTTTTGTTGTTTCAAGTTTCAACAAAAATTTTCTACTCCCATTACCCCATCCCATATACTAAAATTATGTACTTTAATAATTATTTTCAAAAGTCATTATGCCTAAATATTTTGGTTTCAATGTTGAGGATAGGATAACATAATATATGATTCATTCAAAGAGGTTAGATTCCAAATATATCTTTTAATTAAAAATTCTAATACGGACTTTTAAATCTTTAGGTATATATATATGTTAAAAACTCATTTTGATTATAACTCAAAATTGTTATTTGACTTAACTTTAAAAGGGAAAAATGTTTAGTGCAGAAGTTGTTTCAAAAGTTAGGCAAAGTAGCCACTAAGTTAATGATAAGGCCAATGTTTTCTAATGGAGGTGTGATGTGTGGGAGTTAAATCAGAATCAGATATATTGGGGAAATGGCGGTGTTGATTCCTAAAAGAGGTTCTAACTAAGCCGCGCAGCCTTAAAATTGGCAGTTTCCAGTAGGAATGTATAGGGATTCCGAGAGACAAAACTTAGCTGGTGGAAGCATAGATTCATATAGAAAATTAAGCTTCCTTTTTTATTAAAATCAAATTTAAAATGACGATTTTAGTAAGTACTAACTACCAAAAACACTTCCAACCAATAAAGTATAAACCTTGTTTCTAAAGTTGTCTTGTTAATTAGCAATTATCGAATGCAGCTTCGACAGCACTAAGGTAATCAAATTCAAATTTATACTGCCACCTCATACCAGTTTCTTATTTGCTGATTTTAATTTACAAAATTTAGAAAATACTTTTTTATGGCAATGTCTTTATTATGCAATTAGTCACATTGAGTTTTGACAAACTCGGTGATGAATTGTGTTAGATAAGAGAAAATGGTCGACCAAGATTTTGAAATTACCTTATAATTAGATACATACACTAAAGAAATAAAAAATTGACCCCCAAAATAAATTTTATTCAAATTGACCCTTACAATAACATATATCAAGATTGGCCCCTAATTGGTGTTTGTTTTTTTCGTGTTTAAAACTCGAATCCAATATTTTATTTATTAAGGGATATATCAAACTTCTTTCATTTGACTCAATAGACATCGGTAAAAATAAATAAATGTAATGTTCAACTTTGGAGTCTTATCCAAATATTGTATGCCAAATGAATTTCAAAAACAATGGTTATTACTGGTTAATACTTCAACATCAAGACTTTTGATTATTATTCATCGAAGCTAATTAAAAGAGTATGCATATGACTTTTACTATGGAAATATAAGGGAAGAGATTTGAATATGAAAATTCCCAATTTAATAATTTTAGTACAAAGAATTTCTTAGTTTATCAAACATGATAATTGATAGGTCAGTACGTGCATCTTTTCTTAAGGCCAAATAAGCGAGAGAGTTTGGTACGCAAAATTGGAAAAAAAGGAAAATCTCTCTCAATGGGATAGAGTATCCACATCGATGATAATTTTTAAAACTCAATTAATGTTTTCAGTTCAAGAAAAGCTTAAAATGGCTTATTAGTAACTTCTTGTAGGGCTTCTGCCTATAAATATCAACTTAATTAAACCTATTAAGATTCGTAATTACAAAGATAGGGGTTACTTTACTTGCTAATTTATTTATTTATTGTCATGTAAAAACTGTAAAGAAAGTCCTCAAAAATTACGGTTTCTGAGACTTTCTTTGAAGCACTTGTTTCGGGTTTTGCCGTTTTGGCTTTAAGTAATAGCTTTGCATGGATGGCTAGTTGTTTGCCTTTGGTATGATTTTTGGATTTGTTTTTTTTTTTTTTTTTTTTGGCAATAGATTTTTGGATTTGGTTAGATAGATACCAAAATTTTGCAGAATGTTTCCTAAAAATTCCAAGAATAAAAGATTATTGAAATCCAAAGTTATCCCTTTCGGCCCCCCTATATGAGATCCAAACTTGGACCCGTTGCTGGATAGGAGGCTTTTCGTCCATGAATTTATTTGACGTTCAAAATGATGCCAAATATTACAGAAGAATTATCCTGTCAAGAGCAAGGGCCAAGGGGAAACAATATTTTGAAAATTGCATTTATCTTTACCAACAGAAGAAAACGACCTTCTTTATCATGTTGTGATTGCTGACAAGTCATATTCATCAAGTCGTAAAATTATATTTACCCATTAAATAGGAAAAATTAAAGATAATCTAGAAATGGGATAAAGAAGTTGCCAGTTTTTTTTTTTTTGGGACCATGGTTATGAAAATTCAGGCGAACCAGCTTCCAGAAGTTAACAAAATCTATAAACTAAGGAGTGCACAATACAGTAGCATTGATTGAAATCATGTTTTCTAGGTTGTCTAGAAAGGTTTTGGTTGCTGTCGAATGCTAACCGAGCAGCCGGCTGGAAAGATTAGAACCCAGTGAAAGACTCTAGCAAACCATTTGCTAACAATATATATATTAAGTAAAACTACTTGAATGAACATGCACACCTAGATTTGAAGAAATGGATGGGCTGAATATGACAGCAACATGAAACTGTATCTCTTGACATATCTTACAGAACATTCATAGTAGCAAGCACTAACAAGCCCATAGGATAGAACTTAAAAGCTCCTAAAACTACCAAAACTTGACCTTCAATAACTAGTTCACTTGTGCTGCAATATCTATATTACTCAGAAACATTATATGTTCAATGACCTAAAGATTTAAGCATTGCTCCAGTGCCCAAGCAACAGAAAATTGTCCCCTTGGGGTCATGCATTACATATATAGCTAACTAAATTATTTGCCTTCTAAGTTTTCCTCACTGGTCATGGCAGGATCATCATTCAATCAAAAGCATGAAGCCAAATCAAAATAAGAAAAATGGGGTGGAAGCTGTCGTCTGCAATTACTACAGCATGAATTCACTAGCATGACCTCAAACAAAAAAACAGCTACCCACCCAAAACTGAAATCCCAGGTTTAGGATAGGCACATATAATTAACCCTATAGAATCTACAACTGTTCATCCAAAATCCAAGTATTTCAATGTAGTAAAAAGCTTGTATGGATTACACTGTATCTTACAAGACAGCACAAAGATAACATGATGGTTCTGTAGCATGAAATGGGAGATATCATATACCTTATGCAAGTGAAATGCTCATGAAAAAATCCCAAAATTGCTAAGATCCTTATTCCTTAAAATCCACAAAATAGAATTGAGGGGGGAAAATGATGACAAAATGATGGTGCATAATATTGCTTACTTCATAATAACAATAAGAGCAACAGTAGCTAAAGAATGTACCACCTGGTAGGCTGTTAGCCACTCATGTTCAGCAAATAAGAGATGGAAGAGTCCCGATATGCGTCCTGACATCACATTAAGCCTCTATAATGCGTAATAGATATAAAACCAAAAAAATGCACCTATGGTTCCAATCATCCTATACTTGCACACTTGTGTAGTGTTCCAATTACATCTTTAGACAGCCATGACTATATATAACAAATAAATGGAATAAACTGAAAATGAAACAACAATTGAGAAGAGCTTTCTTGCCTCATGTATTCCATAACAATGTATTAACATATGTCTGTAATAATCTGTCACAAGGAAAACACTCTATCCAAAAATTCCAAGTCAAAGGCCAATACTGAAGGATCTGTAACAAGCAAAACACTCTCTATCCAAAATTAGGCAACAAAAATTGTAAGTCAAAAGGCCAAAAACTGAAGGCTGGTACAAAAACCAGAGTCATCAGTAAACATACAGAATACCATCACGATAAAGCACCAGACATGTTGAAGTAATAACTGCCCACACGAATACAATCCACCAAGCCATAAACATAGCTACTTCTTTAACAATAGCAGAACATGGCAGCAAACCACAAACCAAGTGGTATTTCTCAAATGAGTTACTATCAATCTGAGATAAGCCGAGAAAGAGAAGAACCAAAACTGGTGGTGCAAAGAATTGCAAAACAGCTAGACATAAGTAGTGATTGTGCAAAAACACCTTTGCACGACTAAAATCCAAATCCGGGACCTTGCTTGCATGTAATCTTTGATACCATGATAAAACTGCTTCATTCAAAAACATCTGTAGGTTTGGACGAACAGCCAGAATTTGTAGGATTCCAGAGAGCATTAAGCATAAAACCCTAAGCCTTGCAAAATCCAACTTTGAAAACCCCACATTTCCAGCCAACTTCTCAATAGGTCCTTGGCCATCATAACCATTCTTGTTCACAAGAATTGCAGTTAATGGATTAACCCAAAGTAAAGCCGTGAACACAGTTACCAAATAATTGGCATATAAAATCATTCTAGCAAACCATCCACAAGAAATTATGGACAAATCACATCTAATCTGATCAGTCCCAAGCCAAAAAGACCGTGCATTCTTCCCAGCAGGCATATACAAAAACGCAGAAATGAATCCCATCGAAAGAGCAATAAAAACCCTCCAAGACCCTTCAATTGAATCAAAATGGAAATCGAAAACCGATGGTAAAATTCCAGATAAACTCACAATCCCTATAAGAAACCCAATAACGCCAAAAGTTAAACTCAATCGTTTCTCCGACCTCTTAGAAGCAGATTTCTCAAAGGTTATCTTTGAAAGTGCTACAAATACTTTGATTAAACCAATAACCACAAAGATAATCGGAATCAAATCCCCATTTGCCAAAACCCCAGAACTCTCAGACCGACCCAAATACTTGTAAAGCAACAAACACGAAATACCCACAAAGGAGAAAACAAAAGAATTGTGATACTCATTGAAAAAAAGCCTTGTTTGAAGATGACCCTCGTCGAGTTTCATCCTGAAGATCTGGGCATTGTTTTCATCGAACTCAAACTTTTCTTTAGATTTGTTCCTCTTTTTAAGCTCCGCATTGGTTTTCGACGATAAAGACACCCCCTCAAGGCCAGAACCTGAATCAGAGGCGGAAGGCCGGCGAATGGCAGCTCGAACACCGGAGGAAGACGGCTTGTTGCCAACATTTTCAGGGTGGATGTAAGTGTAGAGACCATGGAGAAAGAAAATGGGGAATTTAAGGAATGTGAAAATTAGAGAGAGTGATAAGGAGAGTGAAGTTTGAAGTATAAGATTCTTGTAAGCTTGAAAGAACGGTGACATTGTTCTTTCTGCTCCAAGGAATTTGGGTCGTTGTTGAGAGAGATGGTTGGGGAGATCTTCGCTTGATGGTCGGTCTTCTCTTTCTCTCTTTTTTATGTTTTAGGATTAGAATCGAACTCTAAAATCAAATTATGGTTGTTTATGTTTAGGGGAAGAAGTTGTACAGTTTTGGACTTCGGGTTATATTTGATTTGTTTTGTGTCGGCCTTTTACTTCAATGGAGCCCAACTGATTTGTGGGCCCATATAATCTGTTCTTAAGTATGCTTTACTTTTGGGTAAAACTCTATGTGATTACATTGGTATTGGGCTTATTTAGGGTTGAGCTGTTTAAGATTCCAAATGAGGGAAGGTTTATAGGATTTATTTTCTCCATTCAAAATATTCGAATATGAGATTTTCTTTAATATACCGATATTGTTCCATCCGATTCATGAGGAGAAAAATCTATCCGATTCATGAGGAGAAAAATCAAATACTTTCATCGATTTTGAAAATCAGGATTACAAATGCTAGGAGGAAGACTCCCACACCACACATGATCAACATTTAATTTTGCTAACCAATGTGCCAAATCATTGCCCTCTCTATTAACATAAACAACATTACATATATAAAATAAAGATACCGAATCCCTAGTGTTAAATTGGTTTTATGTATTAAGAATTTCTTTTGGGGAGGTATATAAATTAAATTATGATTTGATTTAATATCTACACTTAAAAAGAGAGGAAATATGAACTCAAAAAAGAAAAAAGAGGGTAAATATATCATCAATACTCACATTTTCGAAGCTTCATCACTTCTTGTGACTCGGTACCAAAAAAAAATCACTTCTTATGACTTATGATGAGTACAACAAGAGTTTGATTTCTTGTTGTATTTTCTTAATATATAAAATGAAATTTTCGAAGTTAGAAAATAATGAGCTAACATGCCTCGTACAAGATTAATTTGTATATATATATGGAAATTTAAGCAAGAATCAAATAGGAGTAAAGTAAATGCCAAGTATTGGGCCAGAGTCCAAATGACCAATACCTTATTGTTAAAATTTTATTCATGTTTTCAAGTGGTAAACCCCCCTTGCCAACTTTCGGCCAGACGAAAAAAAATTGTCCCTTAATCGCACCCGAGTGTTTAGCTCAATTGCAAGGTGCATCATGCCTAAATGTGAGGTTTTGGATTCAAATTTCACTATATGCATGTGGGTTTCATCAAACGTTACGTTGATTTAGTTGTTCACTTGTTTGTTATTATATGATAGTTAACTCTCCTGGTTGGCATGGATGCTATTAATTTCCTTAATTAAGAAAAATTAAGGTCACATCTAATTATGTGTTGATGACAAAAAATTACCAAGTTTAAACTAACCTATACATACCAGAAACAATAAAGATATTATCGGGTGAGGATGTAGTACTATATAAAATTCGTTCATTTAACAAATTAATTTCTCTAGGTTGGGGAGGTACCATAAAGGGGGATGATAATGATACTAATAATAACACTCAATTTTTAAAAAAGACTAATAATGATGCGAATAATGAATTGCTGGGTTTGAGCAGTAGGTAAAATTTAATGCAGACTTATATATAAACAGTTGAAATGTTAATACTACTGGCTACGTAGTGATCATTCTGTCTACCATGATATTTCCAATCCAGCTATAGATAGACGTTGTCACTTGAAATTGAATATATGAAATGATATAGACCAACATATATTTTGATTTTTATTTAAAAAAAAAAAAGAATCAAATGAGTTTTATCATAAAATAGTATCACATGTACATTTTTTCACGTGAACTTGTTGTATTGTTGATGCCAAAATGATCAACAAGTACGATCTTAATTAGTATGTATATGTATATATATATATATCGATATATATAAAGACATCATTAAATGAAAATTCATGAAACAAATAAACAAACAAAACTATCATATAATATTATTGGATGATTGGATGAAACTATTACTACTACATAATTAGACTTGAATATGAGGCCTTAATTAGATTCAGTTAACAACTTAATTAACATGCACCTACTAATTAATATTAATGAAGCCATTTGTTGAGGTAGCTGCATAAAGTAGATACTTTGGGGTTGCACCAAATATCTACACTTCCTTCTTTTTCGTTTTTAAATATTCTTTTCCTTAGTAAGCTGTCACTTTTTATGATTAAGTCCAAAAAGAAAAGAAAAGAAAAGAAAAGAAAAGAAAAGAAAAGAAAAGATGATAAATGATATAGTACTTAAATAAAGTCACTAGTAAGTCCCAAATCGAAACCAACCAAAACAATCTAAAGTATGGGTTACTATATAGTATGTATTATGGTTCCAGGCAATTAAGCATTGTATTTGGTAATATGTCATATACAATTTCTGTTGCTGAGAGATCTCTCCCAAAGACCCAAACATTATTGTTGGCACTTTCTTTTAACTTCCCATTATGCCCAATTAGGCAAAACACACATTGCCCATTGCCCATTGCCCATTGCCCATTGCCAATTTGCCATGCATATTGGCTTGCAAGAGATAGGGTAAGATGGTCCTTTAACTTTAATAATAATTTTGATAGGATTTATTTATTATATATTTGTACTATGGAAACTAGCTAGCACTAGCCACTATAGCAGCATATATATATCTAAGGTACTACTTATTAATTATTAATTTAATATATATTATTATAGTAATTATCATGTGAAAAGATTAAGCAACTAACTCTATCATATTCAGGATAAGGAGGCCTGTCTGAGATTAGAAATATGAAAGATCGAATCTCCCCTTTCTTTATCCCTGTCGCCATCCCTCCATACCCCATATCCTGTGACCTTTTTAACAATAAAGATATATTGCATAGGTATAAAGTATATATAAACAAATAAATAAACAATGAAAACGTTGTACCATAATATATATGTTAATCTACATGTTGGCAAAGTGGTAATGGCATATAAATTTATCATAAAAAAATAACCAGATTTGTGTAAGTTCAGGGGCCTTTTTGAGCAATAAGCCTTAAGTTATTATTAGGTGGGACGAACTCACCACGTCATCCATGGGACCAACCAATAGAATTTAATTTTTCCATGTCAAATGAACTCCTTAAATTTGTTTAACCCCGTTTTAAAACAAACCCTCTATAAAGGGTAAGTCCCCAAATTTGAGATTTTATTGGGATAGAGTTTTAGAAAATTGATGAGTTGTCTTCATATTATTGGTTGGTTCCATAGATGACGTGTTGGGTCCGTCCCACCTAATAATTTCTCGGGAGGAAGGGAGACTGGGAGTAATGGATGATTTATAAATTCAAGAAGGTATAAGGAGTCTGTAAAGATTTAGATAATTTATCATGCTCTTAAACATTTTTTAATGAATGATGCCAAAAAAAAAGACATTTTTGAATCAACAAAATATATTTTGCAAGGAAAATGGATAGATAAAGATCCGGCCTGCTGAAATACTACCACATAAAAATATCTTCCCATGATTCAGCCGAAATGCATGACTAAAGAAGGGTTGTTGAACTGATGAAAAGGATAAAAATATCAAGAAACCATTGTCTAAAGTAGTAGTGCTACAAATTAAATGTTCATCACCTGAAATGACATTCAGCAAATTAGAGAGTGCAAGAGAATTGTATAATAAGATAGTTAATTTTTTTTCATTCATATATATATATATATATATATATATATATATACTAGCAGTCTAGCACACAAAAATCACAAATCATAATTTCTGCTTCTATTATAGAACAAATTTTTAAAACCCACTAACATTAATAAAGAAACAAAGAAGAAAAGAAAAATATCCTGGAAGCCTAAAACAAAAGAAACAAGAATCTAATCAGTTTGCTGCAGGTGATGATGATATGGATACAACTGGACTGGTACAATATTGGGAAGGTCTTTCTCATCTTTATTATCCCCCATTCTGGTTTCAATCTGTGGGACCACCTGCCAACACACATTATTATTTACAACAAACTCTAAGAATAAATTAAAAAGATCAAGTTTATTTATATAATATAATATACCCCACAAAAAGTTAATTACCTGATCTTGTGATGAAGCATGATCATGCGGCTGAGAACATGGTGGTGGTGGCCTCCTTGATCTTTTGTCAGGCCTAGCCTTCATTTTGCTTTTGCTGCTTGTGCCAATAAAATCTACTGCGGGGCGGGGCGGGGCCAAACAGACCCCAAAGACAAAGAATAATAATTAAAAATTTGATCCCATAAAGTGAACTCATATGCCAAGTGAGACCACCTCGCTACAAATGATAAATATCTCCAGGCATATTCGAAATTTCTCATTTTCCTTCGGTGTTGTTTGGGAAAGGTTGGTTGGTCAAAAACGCATTTTAAATGACTAAAAATACACACAACTAAAAAGAATTATATATGAGTCCAACAATATTTCATCGCTTTTATATTTATTCCCAACATTTCCCAGGATTGCCCAGAAAATCTTAAACAAGAAACAAACTAAAACCAAACAAGGTCTTAAAGATTGATTGTTGATAAGAAAAACAAGTCATCATGCTAATAAAATGCACCATTTTTGCACCCATGGAAGATGGAAGCCATGATCCACATGGAAACACAGCTCCAAAGGAAAAAAAAGGACGGAAATATCTAAAAACAGACTAAAAGAGGACTGTTGCTAAAATGCACCATGAAAGAGAAAGTTTTTCAACTTTACCTGAAGTGGAATGCTTTTTTCTAGTCTGATTCCGGTTGAAGTCGAGAGTCGAATCAGAACTGTCCGGCAATTGACGGTCGAGACGGAGATTACTATGGCGACCGTTGTTCTCGAGCATTGTACGGACGAACCGTGCCTCCATGGAGTTTAAGAAGTGCACGTGTTTCTCGTTCGTCCATGACTCATTTCGGTTGCTGATCGGCACGCGCGCATCCATGCCCGCCGGCTTCCCTTCCCCAAAGGCCAAAACCCCCAAAGACAACTAACTTTCCCTTTTCTTTTTCTCCCTTTCGGATTCCCGAGAAACAAACAGCGCTTTAAGTACTGCCCTGGGCTGGTGGTGGTGGGTGAAGTTTATTTATTTGTTTATTTTTTTCTTTAATCAGTCTTTCTTTGTTTTCTTTTTTGTATATAAATTTGTTTTGTGAGTTGGAGCAATTTTCCAAATCGATGTTTCTGAACCCAGGGTTAGCAGGGTTTTATATAGACTGCGGCCGTAGGGGTTGGGTTTCGTTTTGACGGGCGCAACTCCTAAAACGAAAAAGACCCTCCAATTACATAAGAGAAGGTCGGAGAGAGAGTATACAAATTCTATACACGCTCTCTCTCATCGACACCTGTCCATACTTAATAACTTTTTTTTTTGCGGTCCTTAATATAAATTCATTCATTCTAATTAGCTGTCTTTAAATCATTTGTGATTTCTGTTATTTAATTATTAGTACATATTTTTTCACCCACAAATTAGAATTTTTTTTGGTATGCCATCCGTATCCCTAACTAATCCGGATTAGACCCGCGTTGCGTACTTAATTATGGTAAATGAGTCTTCCAACAGGAGTAGTTGCGTACATAAGGTCTCGAACCAGAAATTAAACTGGAACAAACCGCTTATCAGTGATCTAACCCCAAATTAGAATTTCATAAGTAAGATTAAACATAAGAGAAACAAACTTATCTTTAATAATGGTAGGACTTAGGAGGCATGATTAATTTCATTTCACCAAATGATGAAAGATTTTTATGTACTAATACTATATATATCTAATAATTTAATTAACATTAAATTGTACTAGTGTTACTATTATTGTTTTTATTATTACTTCACTCACATTCTCATGTGACAAGACTTTGAGTTGACAATTAATTTTTGTTTTTAACATATAAACCAAAAAGAAAATAAAAAGGTGAAAATGGGATGGGGTCAATTAAATTAAGAGAAAAAAAAACATTTTCCATTTTAAGGAAAAAAAGGGAAATTGAGGAATGGAGGCGAGTATGAGAGTAAAAGAAAAGGTGAGCGAGTAGGGTCGGGCGGGACAAGCAAGGTGAAAATATCTTGGGAGGCCTAAACGGATTAAAATTTGGATATTGAAAGGAAAGATATTTTCTTTGGGATCCGATCAACCAAAAGAATCTGTTTGAGGAGCTTTTATATCAAAAGATGCTGAGTGCTGACCCTGGCGTCATCCATTTCCTGGGTTTTCTTTTACTCTAATTTTTTTAGTACATTTTTGTTTGGAATTATAGGACTTTGGGAGACCTCTATCAAAATTACGCATTTATCCTTTTGGTATCACTGTAGTGGTCAAAGTAGACAAATACTTACAACAAAGGCTGATAGATATATCCTTTGAGTCTCTCTATAATAACAACACCATAATAATGCCACCTAAGCTACCTCACTTTTGCTCATGTGGCATATTTAAGCTGATTTTTTTTTCTTTCACTCAATTAGACGTCCCCCTTATTATCCCTTAACCACTTAATTTATTAGTCAATTAAGATTTAATGTGACTATCAGATATTGAAATTCTATACTAAAAATATAGTATCAATTATGTGAATCCAAAATCAAGGAGAAAGAAAGATTTGGTGAAAGTGATTTGTGTTCTGAATTAAACAGTAAAAAGTAATCAGATTTGGACTCTTACAATTAGTCATTAATAGACCATCTACAAATAAAAAAAAGCTTATGATCTAGTATTATGTATTTCCTAATGATTTGATAGAGTAATTCTCAATCTCAGCCTCTATACCTCTTATTTCAGACTCCCTTTGTTTTTATATAATTGTCCCAATCACTTGTTCTTTTTTGTTTGTCTCAATTTATTTAAATGACATATATACCCTTCTTTGAAACTATAAACTCATTAATAGTAACCAGTTATGCGACTAAAGCAAATTATTAGATGTAGGAGAATTTGGTGAAATGAAGTAGGCATATTATAAATTTAGCTTTGGTTTAAACAAGGCACATTTTCAATACGTGCAGTTGGTAGCTAAGTGCTAACCCTCACATATGAATTATGAAGTAAGTGTAAGTATATATTATAACTTGTAGGTATATATCCTCAAAAAAATTAAGTCGTTCCTTCGTCTTCGTCTTCGTCTTTGAAAACGTCAAAAATAGTTGCCTTTGCTTTAGAAAATTTTTTCCTCCAAGTTTCTTTGGAATACAATTGTATCAAAAAGATCCAATTCATTTTAGGGCCGCCCTCTACCTTTTGTGTTTGGAAACAACACGTAACTCCGGTCTATTTCGTTAACATTTGATTATGCTTATTTTTTTTTTGACAGAATTTAAATTATGCTTATTTATCAAATATATATAAAAGTATCCTTTGAAAAAAATCTACTTTCATTTTTTTGCTACAAAAATGAAAAATGAAAAATGAAATCTACTTTATCTCAAGCATGTTTACAATGGACGATCCAGTATGTCTCACAAATACTAACCATGCTCACATAAAGCACCTTTCCTTAAGAGGTGACAAACTAATCAAGCTCATAAAGAAGTACAAAGTTCATATAAAATCAGACATCTCTCACAAATCGTCACTTCCACTACCTTTTCTTAATGAGGTATAAAGACCACATAAAATGACATAAAATTCGCATACAATTTATATGCAATGGGACTCCCATCTTGAACTGATTATGAAACTATGGCTTGAACAACACCTAATTACTATCCAGATACGGTACAACTAACACTAAACGAAGGTGTGAAACATAGTATAAACTTGACCTATAAACTAAGGTTATATACATCTTTACAAAAGAACCCAACTTCTTTAATTAAAAAAAGAAAAAAAGAAAAAAAGACGAGAAAAAAGAAGAAAGAAAGAGCCCAACTTCTCCAAAGCAAAAACATTGCTGCCCAAAACCATGGGTTGGGTGCGTCCAATTTGAGAAGTTCAAGAAATAGAAAAAATAAGAATGTTCCAAACTGGGCTTGAATTGTTTAGAAAATACGGTCTTGCTGCTGATAATGTTATCGATGCTCGGTTAATTGATGATAATGGAAGAATTCTTGATCGAAAATCAATGGGGGAAGATTTGTTTTGGGCAATTCGTGGAGGTGGTGGAGGAAGCTTTGGGATTGTCCTGGCTTGGAAATTGAAGTTGGTTTCTGTTCCAGAAAATGTGACGGTTTTTTCCGTCACGAGAACTTTGGAACAAAATGCAACCGAACTTGTCCATCGATGGCAATACATTGGACACAAGCTCCCTGATGATATATTCTTTGCTGCCATTATATCAAGGGTGGATTCTGATCAAGGAAAGCCAACTATTCAAGTTACATTTGCTGCCTTGTATCTTGGTGAGGTTGATGACCTCATTTCATTGATGGAAACTAGATTTCCCGAGCTTGGATTAGTGACGAAAGATTGCATCGAAATAAGTTGGATTCAAACTTTACTTTACTTTGCCCAATTTCCATTGGACCGTCCGGAGATTTTGCTCAATAAGACTGCAACTATCAAGACTTCCTTTAAAGTCAAATCGGACTATGTAAAGGAACCTGTTCCGAAAATTGCATTCGAGGGTATATGGCAAAGGTTCTTTGAAGAAGAAGGGAAATATGGGACAATTCTTGTGGTACCTTATGGGGGAAGAATGGATGAGATTCCAGAGACTGAAACTCCATTCCCACATAGAGCTGGCAACATGTACAAAATCGTATATATGGTTGATGATCAGGGAGTTGAGAACAATTCGGAATTTCAAAAGTATCTAAGTTGGATTAGAAGACTTTATGGTTACATGACTCCCTACGTTTCAAAATCTCCAAGAGAAGCATATGTCAACTATAGGGATTTGGACCTTGGAGTTAACAATATCAAGGGTAACACAAGTTATGCAGAAGCTAGCATTTGGGGATTTAAATATTTCAAGAATAACTTCAATAGGTTGGTTCATGTGAAAACATTGGTTGATCCTGAGAATTTCTTCAAGCACGAACAAAGTATTCCTCCTCTCTCATCTGGGTAGAAGGATGAAGTGATTTCCTTGTAGTATAAGAAAAAGAATAAAAATTGATTTTATCACTTGGGCTTATAGCATAACTCAAGTGGTAAAGGGGTGATGGGATCTATGTTAAACATTTTAGATTGGAATCTATACACTGTTTCCTTTTGTTAAAAGTAGTTTTTTTCGTTACAAGTTTGAATAAGATTTTCCTAAATGCAATGTTCTTAAGTTATTCATTATAAATAATTAAGCTTGACAAACTCAACCAGACATAACAGATTTCATAGTAGCAGTTTCTTTCAGTTATGGCATCTGCATATTCTGCTCTGTTTTACCGTTTGCAAGATTATGATTTAAAACAATTTTAATGTACATTTTGATCAAATGAAAGATAATATGGCGTTCAAACTTATATGTCTGGAACATTATTGGTTTGAGTTACGGCCCTAAATATGATTCATATATGGTTGATATTCAGAGCAAATACTTTTGTGAAGGAGCAAAGTCAAATTTTGAAGAAATAATATAAAATTAATGATCTTGTCTGACATGATTTTCAAGTCAGAGCAGTAAAAGGTTTATGAATTATGCTGGAAGTAATCAGAATTTCAAATTTTCTTATTCATTAATTCACATTTATGATATAGATGCTTGATAGATTTTTTTTTTCCTTTGACAAAATACATTAACATTCCAGATAATGATTTTCGAAAGATATCTAATTAGTCTCTGTTTCTGGATAAATGGTACCTAATTAGTCAATCGAAGATAGTATATAAAAATCTTTCAGCTTCCTTTATAGTTTCTTGTATATAGTTATTGTATATATCTATACTATATATAAAAGTACGAATAAGGGGAAATTTTATATTTTCCGATTATACCCTTATTTTTAAAACATATTTCTAAATTGCCATTACTAAATAATATTTTTAATTATTCCATTATTTTTTTAATTATAAATTATTTCATTATATCAATTTAATATTTTACTTTGGTTATTATAATTCCATGAGGAGGTTACCAAAATTTCATAGTGTAGTTACCAAAATTTCATAGAGTGGTTACCAAAATTTCATAGGATCAAGTTATTAAAATTTCTTAGCTTGGTTATTGAAATTTCATAGGGTGGTTAATTATCTCAATTTTATAGAAAGGTTATCAAAAAGATTTCAAAATGTCATAGCGAGGTTATACGAATTTCATAGTGTGGTTAACAAAATTTCATTAGAAGGTTACTAATACTTCATCGGGAGGTTATCAAAATTTTATAGTGTGGTTATCAAAATTTCATATGAAGGTTATAAAAGTCTCAATTTCATAAGGAGTACCATAATTTGATAGAAGGTTATCAAATCTCATAGAGTGATTATCGAAATTTCATAAAGATATGATTATCAAAATTTATACGAAGATTATCAAAATTTCATAGTGTTGTTATCAAAATTTCAAAACGAGGTTATCAAAATTTCATAGAGGGGTCAACAAAATTTTATAAAGATGTTATCAAAACTTCATAAAGAGATTATCAAATTTTCAAAATCTGATTACAAAAATTTCATAGTGGTATTTTTAGGGAGGTTATCAAAATTTCATAGTATGGTTACCAAATTAGGAAGGTTATTAAACTTTTATGACGGAGTAATCAAAATTTTTGGGAGGATACCAAAATTCAGGGAGGATATCAAAATTCTGTGAGGATATCAAAATTTCATACAAATGTTATCAAATTTTCATAGTTTAGTTTTCAAAATTTCATAAGAGGGTTATCAAAATTTCATAGGGAGATTAACAAAATTTCATAATGAGGTTATCAAAAAATCATAAGGAGATTATCAAAATTTGTAGTTATCAAGATTTCATAAGAAAGTTATCAAAATTTTATAGGGATGTTTATTAAAATTTTATAGAAAGATTTATCAAAATTTTATAGCGAGGTTATCACAATTTCATAGTGTGAGTATCAAAATTTTAAAGTGTGATTACTAACAATTCATATGGAGGTTTTTAAATTTTTATAAAGTGGTTATCGATATATCATATGGAGGTTATCAACATCTCATAGTGTTGGTTATCAAAATTCCTTAGGGAGGTTAACAAAATTTCATAAGAAAGTTTAAAAAATTTATAAAAGGATTCTTGAAATTCCATAGTACCGTTATCAAAATTTCATAATGGGATCATAAAAAATAGTGTAATTATCATAATTTAATAGAGATGTTATCATAATTTCATATGAATATTTTATTTAAACACGTTGCGCCACGTGCAACGTGTTGCACGTGAAGGGTATTGCACCAAAATTCAAATATTGCAATTGAAACAAAAGTCAACAATTTAAAGTTTATTTTATACAAAATTCACACCACAATAATATCATTATAATTTGTAAACACATGATTCACTATGTTGGAAAAGTTATTAGATGAATCACTCTCATTATCTATATAAATCATGGTCTCGGCTATTAATTCTAAAATTGAAGCATAAATTAGCAGTAAGTTTAGCCTTAGCCCTTAAGGGGCTGTTTGGTTAGGATCACCCCTCAGATGACTAGTGATCTAAGATCACCAGTGATGCAAGATCACCGGTGATCAAAGATTACATGGGTTTATGGTGGTAATCCAGATCACCTTTAGAGGGGTGATCAGGGGGTAATCCGGATTACCACACCAAACCAAAAAGTGTAACCAAACGAGATGATCTGAGATCACTTGTCAAGATCACCACAGGTGATCAAAGATCACCCCCAACCAAACGCCCCCTAAGATTCAAAATTTTTGATTTTACAAATTAAGTTATATAACATTTAAGAAATCATTATTATTAGTAATTATAGAATAATCTTTGAATTAATACAATGTTAATAATAATTTCTAAGTTCATCGTTGAATTATTATTTTATTATATTATAAAATAGTCAAAGGAAATTTCAGTGAAAGTGATCGATATGGATACGATAGATCAAATTCTCGCATCATTGCTGGTTTCCGTGGTCATCAAGGCAAGCATTTTTTAATAAGTTCATTCAAAGTCCTAAAGCAAAGCATTAGGCCTCTGTATGATACTCTGTTCTATAAAAAGGGTAAGGATTCACTGCCAAATCCATGCCCACAAAAAAATCCAATCAATCTCAATTCGATGAAAATGAAATCCCCTCGAAACTCAACTTCTGCCTTCCTTTTTCTCATTATTCTTTTCTCATTCTCATGGGCTATTGCCAATGCCATGGCTGATCAGCCACATGAGAATTTCCTTCAATGTCTTTCCCTGCATTCCAACGACTCATCTTCCATTTCTAAACTCATTTACTCTCAAACCAATCAATCATATTCATCAATTCTTGAATCCTCCATTCAAAATCTTCGATTTGCTACTGCAGAAACCCCCAAGCCTTTACTCATTGTTACAGCCCTGCATGCATCCCATATCCAAGCAACAGTTTTCTGTTCGAAAAAACATGGCTTCCAAATCCGGACTCGAAGTGGGGGTCATGACTTTGAGGGTCTTTCTTATATGTCTGAAGTACCCTTTGTCCTTATCGATTTGGTCAATCTTCGATCCATTGATGTCGATGTTGAGAATAGTGTCGCATGGGTTGAAGCTGGAGCAACTCTCGGCGAACTATATTATAGAATTGCTGAAAAAAGTAGAACTCTGGCGTTTCCAGCCGGTTTTTGTCATACTATTGGTGTTGGTGGCCACTTGAGTGGAGGGGGTTACGGTGGATTGTTTAGAAAATATGGACTCGCCGCCGATAACATCATCGATGCTAAGTTGATTGATGCTAATGGAAGAATTCTTGATAGAAAATCAATGGTAGAAGATTTGTTTTGGGCAATCCGAGGAGGTGGCGGAGGTAGCTTTGGGATTGTCTTGGCTTGGAAATTGAAGTTGGTTTCTGTTCCAGAGAATATTACTGTTTTTTCCGTCACAAAGACATTGGAACAAAATGCGACGGATTTAATCTATCGGTTCCAATATGTTGCCCACAAGCTTCCTGACGATATATTCCTTTTGGTCCTCATTTCAAGGGTGGATTCTGATCAAGGAAAGCCAACCATTCAAATTAGTTTTGTTGCCTCATATCTTGGTAAGGTTGATGACCTTGTTTCATTGATGGAAAACAGATTGCCCGAGCTTGGAATAGTGAAAGAAGATTGCATTCAAGTAAGTTGGATTCAGACTATACTTTTGTTTACTTCATTTCCAATTGATCGCCCGGAGATTTTGCTCAATAGGACTGCAATTACCAAGACTTCGTTCAAAATAAAATCCGACTACGTGAAGGAACCTGTTCCGAAAATTGCATTTGAGGGTATATGGCAAAGGTTCTTTGAAGAAGAAGGGAAATATGGGACAATTCTTGTGGTACCTTATGGGGGAAGAATGGATGAGATTCCAGAGACTGAAACTCCATTCCCACATAGAGCTGGTAACATGTACAAAATTGTATATAATGTTTTTAATCAAGCTGAAGTCAACAATTCCGAGTTTCAAAAGTATCTAAGTTGGATTAGAAGACTTTATGGTTACATGACTCCCTACGTTTCAAAATCTCCAAGAGAAGCATATGTCAACTATAGGGATTTGGACCTTGGAGTTAACAATATCAAGGGCAATACAAGTTATGCAGAAGCTAGCATTTGGGGATTTAAATATTTCAAGAATAACTTCAATAGATTGGTGCGTGTGAAAACGTTGGTTGATCCTGAGAATTTCTTCAAGCACCAACAAAGCATTCCTTCTGTTTCATCCTGGTAATTTCCTTGTAGTATCCAAAGGAATAAAAATTTATTTTAGCAGTTGAGCTTAACTCAAGTGGTAAATTGGCAAAGATGTGATGTGATAAATGGGTTTAAAGATTTTAGATTGGGATGCAGTGTTCCTTCTTGTGAAATAAATAAAGAAATAGAATAAGTTTTTTTTTCAATATCAATGTTCGTTGTTTTTTTTTGGCCAAAAAAAAAGATAGGTGCATGATTTAATTAAATTAAATAAATTTTAGCAAAAAACAAATATAAATTGCACATGCCTAGAAATCAATATGACGACTTTGGATTTCGATGACAAGGTCAAGGCTTAGACCCTTAAATGATCTACAAAGGTTCTTAATTCTATTTCTTCTTTACAGAAGTTGAGACTTTTTGCATGATTCTACTTTTAACAATAGAAAGTCATGTTAGGAAATGTAAAGGAAATTTCTTCACTTTCCAATGTACTCCCTTTGTTCTTTTTAATTGTCCCTTTTAACTGATTTATTTTTTTTTTAAGAAAAGTAGTTAAATTTCGTTAGTTTCCTAAATTCTATTACAATTTCACTTAATCTTCCTATAATACCCTTAAGCCATTGCTTCTTTCTAATTAAATGCATGTTTGACCTTGTAATTAAACTCATGTTTCAAGAAGGATATTTCTGGAAAATAAGGGAAATGGACAATTAAAAAGGAACAAGGGAAATGGACAATTAAAAAGGAACAAATGAAGTAACTTCTTTCCGCCAAAATTTTTAAATTCCGGATTTGATCTTTTTCGGTTAGGGCCTTTTATTGAGGCTAACCTAATGTCCAAAATACCTTTGTAATCCAAGGAATGATCATGATTAAAAAAAAAATCCTACAATAATGATTCTTTTATGGCCAGACTACAATATTGGCAGATACTGAGATCGGACCCCAATGAGAGTGAAATTCTATTGGAAAATGATTTTCCCTCCCTTTTCCCGTTTTAATTTTTTTTGAGAGTTTATGGGATTTATGTTTCACTCCACATATGTATGCTGTAGTTAACAATTTACATGCTTTCAATCAATTAAGAATTGTTCATAAAAAAGTTAGGGGATACTCAGCGGGACCAAAAAAAGACTTCTTTCAATTCAATCATATTTGTAATTGTAAAAAAAAAAAAAGATGGACTTCAATTATTCAAAAATAGGGCAAGTCCTACAATGCTAAATGGTCCATAATAGCATCAACTAAAAAAATAAAATGAAGTTCAAGAATCATCTTCACAAGAATCCTTTGCAATTATATTCGGAAACCCATGGGGTAGTTTTGTGTAGGGCTCATCACCTGCTCGACCTTGGTATGCTAAACCCAAAGCATATCCTAAGGCCCTAGCAACAGGCACCGCAACAGCGTTTCCTACTTGAATATACCTACAAACAAAGAATATCAACAAAAACCTTTAAATCAACACTAGAAAAACCAACCAATACAGAATTGTTGGCAACAAAATTTAATTGAATTCTCATGCTTATAGTTGAAAACTAAACAAGTCCTTTAGGATGCATTAGTAAGAAGATGAACCAAGCAAAGCAAACAACCAGTACCTCTCCTTAATATCGCCAAAGAGCTTGTAATAATCGGGAAAGCCTTGGAGTCGTGCATTTTCACGGACTGTTAGCACGCGATCTTGTTCAGGGTGCATAATCGCCTAACCAAAAACATTTAGCTAAATCGTGATATTGATAGGTAGATAGGACAATATACTATGAATAGAAATAAATAACAACCTGATTATGAGGCTCTGCTCTGGTAACAACTGTTGGTACAGTTTCATCCCACCAAAGACGAGCAAATGGTCTACAAAATTTTGGATTAAATGAGCTTTATTTCAATTAAATATATTATAACATGAGTATATTACAAACTAAAATACTAACTTGGTTGATGATCCTTTGACAAAAGACATTGCATAATTAGGGACCTATCATTGGTTAGAAAAATATTAGCATACTACAGCACAAGAATGATATATGCATTAAGGAGTAAATAATAAGAATATCGACAAGACTTACCAAAGGTTTCCCTGACTTCAAATAAACCCTTTTGATATTAGGATCCCAGTCAACCTTCCTACCACGTACTAACACACCTTTTACGTTTCTGAAATTTGCTCCCTAAATCGACACAGACAATTCAGCAAATGAAGAAGCATAACTTAACGTTCATAGGAAAAACAATCAAAACATAATGGAGTAATTGACTAAATAAGATGAAAAATTAATACCTTCCTTTTTGGGACAAGGCAAACACGCTTGTAATCATCATTATTCAATTCAAGTGGCCGATGATCATAGAGCTTGTGTTTATCTAGCTTTTCCTTTGACGATGAACCGGGCATCTCTAAAAGACAAATAAAGCAGTAAGCTTACAGTTTTGTTTGATCAATACAATAACGTTGAATAATACAAGTCTTACAATAACAAATATAAATAAGTTACCACCTTGCTTTGTTAATCGAATAAATCGCTGAAACTCTGTTTGAGGATGCTTGACATAGTCCATTTCGTCTCGATGCTCATTATTTTCAACCTAACAACATAATTCCGTGCAATACACATTTAAGAAGATGAATGAACAAAACAGAAGAAAAAAAAAAAAAAGAGCAAGAATCATAAAACTTACCGCAGGAAGATCAGAAATCGCATCTTCAAGGAAAAGCTTTTTTTCCAATTCCACTTGTTGTCCTTCATTATAGGCTACCGTATTCTTCTGCATATATCATGTCAAAGCATTGTAAGTATGTTGAACATTTTTAAACTTAAAATCAAATGCATAAAAGCCTTGTACCTCAAACTCTCGTGGAATAACACCTCTAACTACAACGTCATGAGTGGGAAGAGGGTATGGCGGCAATTTCTGAGAATAATCAATAAACATCCCGTTAAAACACAATTAACTTATTCATATTTACAATAATAGAAGAACTTACTTCAGTAGGACGAGCCCCCCACAAGAAAACCCGCATCCGAAACTGAGTAAGACCATATGCCCCAGCTGCCAGCATTCCCATTCGAACTTGGTAGTTCAAATGAATTAGCTGAGCCAAGGAATATCTTCCAAGATATCCCTCAGCAAACTTCACAATATCAACGACATTCTCCATCAAAACATATTTTGGCTTCAAATATTCCACTATCTCCATGTAAACCTTAAGTTGTCTGTTTGTTGAGGTCACCAAGTCGCCGGTCAGCTGATGTTGGAAAGGAGAACCTCCGAGGTAACCTGAAAGCACTAGAAGAGGCGTTGGGAGCGACGGGCTTGGGTCCCCCGTTTGGACTCCGATGCCTAAGTTAGAGATCTAGATTTAGATCTAGATCTGGTTTTTGGAGGTCTAGGGTTCAAGAGAGAGTAGACAAAGAGTGTAGAGAGTGAGTAGAGAATGTGTAACCCCCTCCAGCCTTGAGAGTCGTGGGTATATATAGTGAGCCTCCTTGTACGGGTCGCACGCGCGAGGTCACGTGTGGAGTTGTACTTCGGAGGTCACGTGTTGAAGGTATCCGTTGGAGGTCACGTGTGGAGTTGTACTTCGGAGCTCACGTGTGGGATCATACGTTGGAGGTCACGTGTGGAGTGCCAGCTGGCTAGCGATAGGGTCCGGCTCCTTGTGGTCATAGGTGGTCGAGCGCCAGGTAGTCGGGCGCCGGGCTTTGTAGGTAGTCAGACGCCAAGCAATTGTGTCATGCTCAACAATTGCCGCTAGCTAGCGATAAGGTCCAACTCCTTGTAGTCATAGATGGTCGAGCGCCAGGTGATTGGGCGCCGTACTTTGTAGGTAGTCGGACGCCAAACAATTGTACCATGCTCAACACTGTTGTTTTCATCTCGTAAGGGATTTTCCACATCTCTATACCGATTGAATCCACTCATCCCTTGGCATGGGGGCCCTCCACAAATCACATCAACATCACCCTGTCGGAAGAAAAGTATAGAACAGCTTGTTTATTTTTGATAGCAACAATAGCAAGGCAAAATTGTGAATGAAAAAATTTTGGGCAATGGCACTGGAAAAATGTTGTATACAAGTACAGGGGACTTATATGCCAAAGTAAATCAGAACAAACAGATTTGGTAGAGTACTCTTAGCTAATTTTGCAACTACTGCCTAAAGAATTTGGCTGGAGAAATAATAAACTATTCAGGGGTCAGGGCAAAAAAAGGGACTGGACTTCAATTTTTGAGCCAATTACTGAAGGTGAGTATGATAAAGTTTAAATATAAAACATGGACTTCACTTTAACCTAACATACCTGTAATATGTTTCAGACATTTCTAAAACACTTTAAATTCATGCAGGTAAGCCACAAGGATTGTCAACACTAATGTAAAGAAAATTAACAAAAGCATGACTCTGTTAGACACTAAATTCCAAGTCCAGGGATTATAGGAGCAAGGATTAGAATGCAAAAGATGGCTGGTTAAGAAGAAGACTACCCGGTACTAACTTGGTTATTTATTGAGTCACCTTATATAGAATAGAAGATTGCATAGTGGATTCTAACACATACTCTTCATAAGCTTTAATTCTTTTTTTTCCTCAAGTTTAACATGGTTGAGTATGCTTCTAATTTGTTAACTGAGAGTTCGACATGTTCTTCAAACACAATTATACAGCATTGAAATAGAGTAAACATCAAAATATAAACTATATTTAGATACGCATTAAAGCTTTACATGAATCACCATTTATAAAAGAATTTATATTACCTAATACCTATAATCTGTGGGAGCTGCTTAATCAGTTGAAAGACATTTAAAACATAAGTGGTGATTGTATTAGAAAGTAACAGCAGTTATGGAGCTCATATACCTTAAAATGTAATCCACTCCTCCCTGTGTCTGGATCTAGATCACTATAACGTATAGATAGGATTTTTTCAACTTCAAACACCTTGCCTTCAGTATCACCTTCTTCTTCACAATCATTCCCGCCATCTTCGGTACAAGAAGGATTGACGGCTTGTTTCTCCAATACTTCAGGTTTTGAAACAGAAAAGGAATCACACAATCGTTTCCACTCTTTCAGCAATGCTAAAAAATCATCAGCAGACTCGTTCCTCACCTAATATACCAAGTAATATTACCAAAATGTTCTTGTATAAAACATATAATGACAAGTGTAATAACAAATTCATAGACAAATTTTACCTCTGTTTCAGGATGATTCCATTTGAGACTTTCACAAGCATCTTTATTTAAATCCACAAGCATCTTAATTGAGATTTTTTTGAAAGTTTGAGCCACAAGTTGAGCTTTCAGTCCAAATAAATCAATTTTGTCACTTATACTCTTCGCATAACTCTCGTGGTATAAGTGTAAGATTTAAGTGGATATTTTAAATTCGATCATGATTTTTTTATAGTATAGATAAAAGAGAAATAATAATTTTTTTCTTTTACAATTTAGAATAATATTCTTATAAAATCAATTTTATTTATTTAGTCAATAGATAAAAAATAATCTCAGGTATGAAATTAAATAAATTAAATAGTTTAAAGAAATTAAATTAAAAAAATTCTTAATTTTTTTGAAGAAAAAAAACTTAATTAAATAGCTAGGATGAGACCCAAATCAAAGAAAAAGAATATTTTTTTTCTTTTACAATTTATTTAGAATAAAATTTATTATAAAATCAATGTTCTTTAGTTGTTCAATAAAAAAAATAATCTTAGGCTTTTTTTTTTTGAAAGAGGTATATTAAATTTTTTGATATATATACAAGTTAACCTTATTCGAGCCGGGTTGACCTACTATGGGGTAAAACTCTCCCAATAATAATTTTCTCCATTCACAAGACTCGAATCTGAAATCTTGCTTAAGAGAAATAAGTGCCAACCATTCCAAACCACTTGAACCAACCACTTATTGGTAAAGAAATTAAATAAAAATTGGTACTAACTTTAAGCCCAACCCACTTGATTAAGACGTAATAGGTAGATCCCAAAATAAAATTGAGAATGGGTTTCCGGGTTGGGCTTAGTCCTGATTGAGCCCTAAACATTTGTTTGGACCTGTGTCTAATATAAAGCCCTATGGCTTTACTTCAAAAAAAAAATGTCTATGGCTAATTAAAAAATTTTATGTAAATATACAGACATGCTCCTGCTTAATTATAATAATTTTAAAACGGTAGATGTTACTGACCGGTCTGCCTAGAAAAAAAAATCGAAGTCGATCGGGAAAATTTTTTGAAACTTATCACCATTTTTACTTTTGGAACAAGTAGAATTATTGTTGAATAGTTCAAAGTCTTTTAAACAAATAAGAGGAAATATTGCCTGAACCAGTTAGTAAATAAATGAGAACAATAATAAAATGACTTAAACGTGAATTAAAGTTTTTTTAATAGAAAAGCTTTGATATATATGGCGGATTGATCCATTTCACATTAAATTGCTATAGCTTATAGACTTCTTCAATTGAGAAGCTTCATTTCACATAATTTTCTTGTTAGACTTCTTCAATTGAGACTATACGTGTTAACTATTTTTTAATTATTCAATTTGCTAGATGGTTTTCGAATATTTTAGTAATTATTACTTTCTTTCTTTTTTTTTACCTCATCCGATATGCAGAGCTTTGCTCTAACTAATTCAGATCTGACCCGCGTCGCGCACCTGATTATGGTGGGTAAGTCTACCAACAAGGACAACTGCGTACACAAGGTCTCAAAATTGAGATATTCTTAAGCTGGAACAAATCGCTTATCACTTGATCCAACCCTGTTGGTTTAGTAGTTATTATTTTCAACACATCTGATTAATTAATTAGTTTTTTTTTTGCATCAATTAATTAATTAGTTTAGGGTATATAAAATGTTACGAAATCTTTTACTACTATCATTTCTTTATTCTCTAAATAAATTACAAAAAAGAAGAAGAAAAATTGACCATATATATATATATTGAGGGACTGAATTTGCGTCAAGACTCAAGATCAAGATTCCAAAAAATTGCAATAAGATTTACTAGAATTTCAATTTGTCAATCAAACCGGTAGTTCTGTTTTTTTAATTTTTATTCTTAATTAACATTTTATTGTTTGTTTTTCATTCATACTTGATCAAAATTACATGAGTAATATTGTACAACGGTCAATATATATACTATTGATCAAAAAAAAAAAACGGTCAATATACTAAATCCATTCTAAATTGAATCATATTAGACTAAGTCCTAAAGCAAGCATTTTTTGTACTATAAATAGGGTAACTCTTGCTTCAAACTTCATCTGCAAATTGTAAACCGAAAAACAAAATAACTTCATCTGCAAATTAAATCCCAATCCCATTGATCTTCGTAAAAAATGAAGTCCCTAATTCAGTATTATTCAGTTTTTACCTTTCTTTTTGCCATTCTCTTCTCATTTTCATCTGTAACCACAGCTAATCGAGCACATGAAAAATTTCTTCATTGTCTTTCAATCCGTTCCAATGACTCCTCTTCCATTTCCAAAGTCGTCTACTCACCAACAAATCAGTCATATTCATCTGTTCTTGAATCTTCCGCTCAAAACCTTCTCTTCACAACACCAACTACCCCAAAGCCATTTGTCATTGTTACACCACTCCATGCATCCCATATCCAAGCAACAATTTACTGTTCCAAAAATTACGGGTTCCAAATTCGAACCCGAAGTGGTGGTCATGACTTCGAGGGTCTTTCTTATGTTTCTGATGTCCCATTTGTCCTAATTGACATGGTTAATCTTAAATCGGTCGATATCGATGTTGAGAATGGCGTTGCATGGGTTGGAACTGGGGCAATAATAGGTGAATTATACTATAATATTGCTCAGAAAAGTAAAACTCTTGCTTTCCCAGCCGGAACTTGCCACACTGTTGGCGTCGGCGGCTTGTTTAGCGGCGGAGGTTACGGCACATTGTTCAGAAAATATGGTCTTGCGGCTGATAATATAATTGACGCTCAATTAATTGATGCAAATGGGAGAATTCTTGATAGAAAATCAATGGGGGAAGATCTGTTTTGGGCAATCCGAGGAGGCGGAGGAGGGAGTTTCGGGATAGTTTTGGCTTGGAAATTGAAGTTGGTTTCCGTTCCAGAAATTGTGACGGTTTTCTCAATATCAAGGACTTTGGAACAAAATGCGACCGAATTAGTCCACCGTTTCCAATATGTTGCACCCAAGCTTCCCAATGATATATTCACTGATGTCGCCTTAGGAAGATTAAATACGACAATTCAAGCTACGTTTCAAGGCCTGTTTCTTGGTGGGGTTGATGAGCTTATTTCAATGATGAAAGAAAGATTTCCCGAACTTGGATTGGTTAAACAAGATTGCACTGAAATGAGTTGGATTCAATCTACTGTTTTTTTCTCCTTTTTTCGAACTGATTTAAGCATTGAGATTTTGCTTAACAGGACTGCAAGTGCATCTGGCGGACGAAGTTTTACTAAAATAAAATCAGATTATGTGCAAGACCCAATTCCCAGAATTGCATTAGAAGGAATTTACCAAAGGCTTTACGAAGACGAAGGAAGATATGCTTCGATTCGGTTCGTAACTTATGGGGGAAAAATGGCTGAAATTCCAGAGTCTGCAGTTCCATTTCCTCATAGAGCTGGTAATCTTTACAAGATCATTTATTTTATGCTTCGAGATAAAGATACGGAAATTTCTGAAGTTGAGAAGTCTATAAATTGGATGAGGAAAGTGCATCGTCAAATGACTCCCTATGTGTCCAAAAATCCGAGACAAGCATATATTAATTACAGGGATCTTGACATTGGAGCTAATAATAAGAAGGGTAACACAAGTTATTCAAAGGCTAGCATTTGGGGTTTTAAGTGTTTTAAGAACAATTTTAATAAGTTGGTTCATGTGAAGACGTTGGTTGATCCTACAAATTTCTTCAAGCATGAACAAAGCATCCCTCCTCTTTCATTGTGGTAGAAGAAGAAGAAGAAGATTGATCACCATTATTTTCATTTCCTCCAATATCAATGTTTTTTGTTTTTTTTTTAGTTAGTCAATTCAACTTAGAATAACATTAATTTGTAACATTAATGTTTCTTTTGTTTTAGTTATTCAATGGAAATAAGCTAAATTATTGAAATCGTTGACTCCAAGGAGCTATATCAATATTTTTTGCTTCACGAAACCGAGTCTAGCTCGTGATCTCGTCATAGGAAAGCTTTGAATTCACAATTGAGAATTTGTCTAAAAAAAAAGTCAAGATTTTCAGAATACATGGGAAAATGTCAAGATTTTCTTGGTAAGGTCTAATGTCAACGGGATTACAAAAACTGAAAAACATATAATAAATCCAATGGAAAGGAAATTGAAAACTTAAAACTCAAACAATTTCTTCCTAGGGTAAAGCTTAGGAAACCTCATCCATCAATATCAAAATTGAATATAAACCATGTAATAATAGATAAATTTTAATCATATAATACAATCTAAACAATTTTCACAAAAAAAACACAAAAAGTCATCAAGTCTATCCCCATTTTTGCAACCCATCTTTTGTTCAAACTAAAGAAAAAATTAAGCAAACAATAAAAACCAAATAAGGTATAAAAAAAATAAAGAGAGAATATATTTATATGCACAAAAAAAAGTGCCTAAATAAGGATAAAAATCCTCTCCCCCATTTTCTATCTCTCATTGTCCCTCATCCACCAAATAATGACATGTGTCCCTTTTAAATTTCTAATGTTATTCCTTGTTTGCCTAGTTAAATTAAATTTTATATTTTCATTCTAAAACCCTATGAGGAATGTATTAAAATTTAGGACTAACCCTTATATTCGATTATTTATTTTTAATTTGGGGCTAAATCTGGTGATTAAGTGAGTTTTTTATTTTATTAATGTTATTTGATAAAACTTAAAATAAATAAGGTATAATACAAGAGACACGTGACATGATTTGATGGATGGGGGACAAGGGGGACAGAAAATGAGAAAATGAGGGGAGAGGATCCTCTAAATAAAATAGAAAGTCCATCCTAGATTTTGTGGATTATGATGCCAAGAAAAAAAAAATTGTGGATTCATATCTTAGCCAAAGGAGGGGGGTGGTGGGGGTGAAAAACGATATAAAACCCAACCCAGATAACATATTAGCCCATCCAATTTTATTATATGGCCCATTATAGGAAAAAAAAATGGGGAAAAGGTTGCCTCCCAAAGGCTACGGTAAACCAACCTCATTTTCCTTGATGGGAAGGTCTTTAATCTCTACTTGACTACTTGTAGATATATTCGTGCCTTCTTTTTGGAAGTGGTAGACCCTAGTTCTATCATGTTATTATTATGCTTATCTGATCTTATCTTTATATTTTTCTATCAAACAATGACATTGACTCATTTACTCAATGGTGAATGGCCTCTTCATCATCATCTCGTAAGCAACCATCATTCTTTCATAATTAAAGTCAAAATTGAAAATTCCAATTGGGCCATGAGGATTAGGGTTTTTTTTTGGTGGTGGTGGGGGGGGGGGGGGGGGGGTGGGGTACATCACTAGGATTAGGTATAACAGTATAACAATTACTTTTCTCGCATTGCTTATCTCACAACTAACACAAATCACAATAAACAATACGTAAGAAATATAATTGCAAGTTAAATATATACTCCTACAAGTTTATACCAAGGTCCATGAGTTTGCAACTCAATTTTTTACTAGTCACCATGTCTAAGTGACATTATTTCTTGGGAATTATTTGGGGCGCCGGCCCTAAGATCCCTTTCAAATACTTGGCTGTGCCATTAAGCCAAAAAAGAAAAAGATCTTACGCAGATGATGATGAGATTTGTAAGTTTATTAATAGTATATATAATATAATATGATTGAGATAAGTCAATGCAAACATTGTTTGTAAGTTGAAATTTTAGGCAAACATTATTATTGATAAATAAATAATATATAAAGACTAATATATATGTATCTAAATGAAATGGGTGTTTTTTTGGGAGGTTACTAAGTAGATTAGAATAAGCTTGACAATAAGTTGCATAAAGTGAAAAAGATCTCCATACCTTCAAGTAAGTTTTCGAGTTTGAGAAATATAATAGAGAAAATAAATGTTGGAAAAGTTTTTATTTTTGAACTTAGGCATGATTTGACTACGAATTAATTGTAGTTAAAATGTGATTGCAATATGTCAACTTTTGACAAGGAGGTAATTGGAAAGATGGGGGAGTAGAGTAGGTAACAGCCGGAAAAACTAGTATTCATTTTAAATGATTTGTTTAAATGTAATATCTATTGAGGAGCATTGATTATCTTCTAAAAAAATATATATAAACCAAAATAAAATTTCAAAATTATACTCATAAACTTTGGAACACAAGCTTTTCAAAGTATATTTTTTGAGATTCTAGTTTTACATATTTTTCTTTTAATTAATGGTCAAAGTTGAAATTATTTGACCAAAAAGGGACAATTAAAAAGGAACACAGGGAGTATATACTAGTAATTATCTAATTAATCAACCTCGGAAAAAAAGTCTTCCCACCACTTGTTGCTTAGAACGAAAACAAGAAAGAAAATTCTTCACGTTTTCTAGAGGTTCACACTTATTTTAAGTAAAATGAAAGCACACACATCTCCCTGCAAATGACAATATAAAATAGGAATCTCTCAACCTCATTTGGCACAAGACCAACCATCAGAAATGACGAAGTCGCCTCTCATGACAATTTTACGGCTTCTTTTTGCTGCTCTCTTCTCATTGTCTTGGGCAACTTCAGCTCAAACAGATCACGAAAATTTTCTTCATTGCCTTTCCCTTCATTCCAATGACTTTTCTTCCATTTCTAAAGTTTTCTATTCACAAAGCAATTCTTCATACACAACCGTTTTGGAGTCTACTCTACGAAACCTTAGATTCTCCACACCAAATACCCCCAAACCTTTGGTCATAGTAACACCTTCCCATACATCTCATATTCAAGCAGCAATTTATTGTTCAAAAAACCATGGGCTCCAAATTAGAACTAGGAGTGGTGGTCATGATTTTGAAGGCCTTTCTTATGTTTCTGATGTTTCATTTGTCATCGTTGACTTGGTCAACTTTCGATCAGTCGATGTTGATGTGGAAAACGAAGTCGCATGGGTTCAATCCGGGGCAATTCTTGGTGAACTTTATTACAATATTGCAAAAAAAAGTAGAACTCTTGCTTTTCCGGCCGGGACTTGTCACACTGTGGGTCTTGGTGGGTACTTTTCCGGTGGAGGCTATGGCTTATTGTTCCGAAAATACGGTCTCGCCGCCGATAACATCATCGATGCTCAATTAATTGATGTTAATGGAAGAATTCTTGATAGAAAATCAATGGGAGAAGATTTGTTTTGGGCCATTCGAGGAGGCGGAGGGGGTAGTTTCGGAATTGTCGTCGCTTGGAAACTAAAGTTGGTTCATGTTCCACCAATTGTGACGGCTTTCATGATTAGCAAGACTTTAGAACAAAATGCAATCAAGCTTGTTCATCGTTGGCAATTCATTGCTCATAATCTTCCTCATGAAATGTATGCATCTCTCGCTCTAACCAAGGCGAATTCTACTACAATTCGAGCTTCCTTTCGGGGATTGTTTCTTGGCGAAGTTGATGAACTTGTTCCATTAATGCAAGAAAGATTTCCAGAGCTAGGGGTAGTAAAGGAAGATTGCACCGAAATGAGTTGGATCGAATCTATTATTTACTTTGGTCGACTCCCAAATAAATCATTGGAAATTTTGCTTAATAGGAGTATTGTAACTCCTCTTTGGAGTCCTTCGTATAAAGCAAAATCTGATTATGTGAAAAAACCCATTCCTGAAATTGCATTGAAGGGTTTATGGTCAAGACTTTCTGACGAAGAAATAGAATCTGCTGTTCCTGCAATTACTTTTTTCGCTTATGGGGGCAAAATGGATGAATTTCCAGAGTCTGCAACTCCATTTCCACATAGAGCTGGGAATTTGTACAAGATCTTATATAATGTGGGTTGGCAAAAAGAAGACAACATAAATTCTGAAAAATATATAAATTGGGTTAGAAGGGTTTATAGTTATATGGGGTCTTTCGTCTCAAAATCTCCACGAGAGGCGTACCTTAATTACAGAGATCTTGACATTGGAACTAATAACAGAGGTAATAGTACTACAACTTATGCACAAGCAAGTGTTTGGGGTTTTAAATATTTTAAGCAGAATTTTAAGAGATTGGTCCAAGTGAAGACGGGGATTGATCCCCAAAATTTCTTTAGGCATGAACAAAGCATTCCTCCTCTTTTCTACTAGTTGCCAAGGGAAAGTGTGATTCTTAGAGTTTGATAAGGATAATAAAAGATCATTTCCATACAAAAGACTATTTCATTCTCTGGTTTACTTAAAATTAGATTGAATTCTGTAGAATTAATGTTATTTTGTTGTTCAATAGACATAATTAAGGTAAGTGATTAAAATTGATAACTCTCCAAGTCCACAAAATACTAGTGGTATGTCTTAGCAAATTTCAGTCTGGTCCAATGCTCCCCCTCATCTATCATAATCAATGATAACGACTGACACTAATTAAAATCTGGGATTTTTTTAAAAAAGTAATGATGAAAATGAAAGCTCCATTATTGCAACTTGCAATTTATAAATTCTGGAATGAGTTTCATGCTTATTGAATACTGATAAATAATCGAGAAAAACAGAGGTACAACCCCAAAAAAAAGCAGAGGAGCAGCCCCAACATAAAAAATCTGATATTATATGTTTACCATTAATCTCACATATATATAATTTTTATTTAAAATCTTCTAGGTTATCTTAGACTAAACAAGGTCAATAATGAAAAGTCTAAGCAACATTAATAGTCAGTCCATTTCAAAATTGGATGCCACTTACGAGGTTATAAAATTTATAAATTTCAATTCAACCTTTCTAGCAACTGACCATAGGCTTTTGGAATTGTGTTGATCCCCGTATATTTAATCATCATTTGTGATTTATATAAAGAATAATCCAAGATTAGGTAAGTAGGATTCAGCAGAACTATATGAAAACTATGAGAGAAGCTTATTATAATTTCCAATAGTAAATGTTAATATATACGTTTTTGATTTTTCTTTTTCAACCAACAAGACCAGGGAAAAAAAAAAGTGACATTTTCAAATTTCATCACCATTCGTACACCTGGAAAAGTAGAATTAACATTGCAGAATTGAAAGTCCTTAGAACAAATAACGGCAATTGCCTTTACGCGATTAGTAACAATATAGCTAATTACACCTACATTTTGTTCCATACAAAAATTATCATCAAATAACTTTAGCACGCATTTGATTGAAACAAAATTTGTAAAGTCCTAAAATTTATATTGTGTGATACTAAGATTTTAGTGATTAGTTGTTTCATGCGGGTGAATTAATTGTTACTCCTTATGTTCCTTTTTATTTGTTCATCCCCCTAGTTAATCAACTTTAACTTTGACCATCTTTTAAAAAAAATGTAAACCAAAATAAAATTTTAAAATAATACTCATAAACTTTGGAATACAAGATTTTTAAAGTATATTTTTTGAAATTTTAGTTATATATATATTTTTCTATTAACTAATGGTCAAAATTGAAGTTGTTTAATCAGAATGATGACAATAAAAAGGAACACAGGGAGTATATGATTTTGATGGGTGAAATAATTAATATGCATCTTAAACACGGAAGCTTCATTTCACGTTAATTCCTTGATGGACTACAATTGAAAGCATTATTCAATAATATAGTCATGGTTGCTAGATGGTTTTGTTTGCATGTTAATTATTTTTCAGACACAACCTATTATAGTCAATGGTAAATGTTACAAATTCTTTACATATATCATTCTTTAGTCTCTAAAGTACATGAATGTACGATTATGTTACAATATTGGTCAATACACGAAAACAATCCTTGAATATTCATACCAAGACTAACAAATAGTAGTATAAAGTACTCTTAAAACAAGCATTCTCTATAAATCTATGATATATCTACTATAAATAGGTAACTCTTTATCAAACTTGAATATGCAAAATCCCAAACTATACAAAATGATGAAGTCTCTTAAGTACTATCCAACATTTTCTTTTCTATTTGCCATTCTCTTCTCATTTTCATGGGCGACTAAATCTGATCATCAATCACATGAGAAATTCCAGCATTGCCTTTCCCTACATTCCAACGACTCATCATCCATTTCCAAACTCATTTACTCACAAAACAATCAATCATATTCATCTATTCTTGAATCTTCCATTCAAAATCTTCGGTTTTCTACAGCAACAACCCCAAAGCCCTTAATCATCGTTACACCCTTTCATGCATCCCATATCCAAGCAACAATTTACTGTTCCAAAGAACATGGCTTCCAAATTCGAACTCGAAGTGGCGGTCATGACTTGGAGGGTCTTTCTTATGTGTCCGAAGTTCCATTTATCCTAATTGATTTGGTTAATCTTCGATCAATTGATGTCGATGTTGCGAATAGCGTCGCTTGGGTTGAAGCTGGGGCAACAATAGGTGAATTGTATTACAAAATTGCTGAGAAAAGTAAAACTCTTGCCTTCCCAGCCGGAACTTGCCACACTGTGGGTGTTGGTGGCCACTTTAGTGGAGGAGGTTACGGTACATTGTTTAGAAAATATGGCCTTGCGGCGGATAATATTATCGACGCTCAATTAATTGATGCTAATGGAAGAATTCTTGATAGAAAATCCATGGGAGAAGATCTGTTTTGGGCAATCCGAGGAGGTGGAGGAGGTAACTTCGGAATTGTCTTGGCTTGGAAACTGAAGTTGGTTTCTGTTCCCGAAACCGTCACTATTTTTTCAGTCACGAAGACATTGGAACAAAACGCAACCGAAATCATCCATAGATTACAATACGTTGCACCCAAGCTTCCTAGTGATATATTTCTTGCCGTCTTCATGTCAAGATTAGATTTAGATCAAGAAGGGAAGAAAACAATTCAAGCTTCTTTCATGGCCCTGTTTCTTGGTAGGGTTGATGAGCTTATCCCATTAATGGAAGAAAAGTTTCCTGAGCTTGGATTGGTGAAAAAAGACTGCATCGAAATGAGTTGGATTCAATCTGCTGTTTATTTTGCTCAATTTCCAATTGAAAACCCGGAGATTTTGCTTAATAGGAGTGCAGGTACCAAAAGCTTTTTTAAAGCAAAATCAGACTACGTGAAGGAGCCTATTCCAAAAATAGCACTTGAAATGATATGGCAAAGGTTTTACGAAGAAGAAGGAAAATACGCATCAATTAGGTTTATACCTTATGGGGGTAAAATGGATGAGATTTCAGAGACTGAAACTCCATTTCCTCATAGAGCTGGTAATCTTTATAAAATAATGTATGTTACTGGCCGAGAAGAAGATGAGGGAAATTTGGAAGCTGAGAAATATATAAGTTGGATGAGGAGATTGTATCGTCAAATGGGTCCCTATGTTTCAAAATCTCCAAGACAAGCATATGTCAATTATAGGGATCTAGACATTGGAGTTAACAATAAAAAAGGCAACACAAGTTATTCAAAGGCTAGCATTTGGGGTCATAAATATTTCAAGAACAACTTTAATAAGCTGGTGCATGTGAAGACGTTGGTTGATCCGGAAAATTTCTTCAAGCACGAACAAAGCATCCCTCCTCTTTCATCTTGGTAGAATTAGAAGAGTTTATTTTATAATAATATTCTAAAAAAAAAAAAAGGGGTTAATTCAATTGTGTTGTTCTCTGTATTTCTTTGTTTGGTTGCAACTTGGAATGATAATTTTGGAATAAATGTCATTTTTGTTGTTCAATAGACATAAGATAGTGATTGAAATTGATGAGTCCACCAAATAAGCAAATTTCAATTCGTTTCATGTTCCTCCTAATTTAAATGAGTGCGGATTGCGTTTATAAAAAATAAATAGAAATTATCAAATTATCAAATGGTAGTGGTTACTGGTTAGTGCTATTTTGTTAAACAACTGAGAAAATCAGGGGACGAGAACAGAGGTATAAGTGCAACCCTGAAGAAAAAACAGAGGAACAGCCCCAAAAATAACCCACAATTCAATGAGATGGCAAATATAATTAATTAAGCTGACGAAAAACGGCACCACTGTACTGTATGTCTATGGATGGACATTTGCAGACTGCAGAGTCATTTCACCTTGTTTGGATTATGCAGGTCGAATCCTGGATGATTTAAGAGGTTTTGAACATTCTCAACATTACCAGGAATGTCTGACATGGCTTGGAGGGCAAGCCATTCGCTGACAACCTAAGAAAGAAGGGAAGGAATGATCAGATAATAAAAGCATCTTCAGGCTACCATATTTCTCACAGGAGGTTATGTAGGAAATTTAATTACCAGGAAGTCATGGTGCCACTTGCTGTAGAAGTCGGCCAAAACATCATCATGAGCTTTACCAGAATTCTGGGCAATGGCTGCCAAAGCTGCAAATTGTTCTGTCATATTTGTGGCAGTATTATATTCATGCAGTGCAAGCTTCGTAATCTCTGGATCTTCAAGACATGCAAGATATGCTGCAAATAGACAAACGTGAGGCAACTAACCGAGAAATTAAATACAAACCGAGAGCAATATTCTTGAGAGCACGCCTGGCCGTATTAGGATGGTTAAATACATAGGCTTCCGAGCTTCTATTGTTCTCAACCTGTCAAAAGTGCCAATAAAGTCCATAGTGAAGAAATAAAAGAAGCTGCATTTGTTTATATAATTAGTCTATTAATGCAAATAGCATATATACTGTGCTTAGAAACTCTGATTTCAGTTGTGAGGCAAGTTCCTTCCTAATGAAGGCTCGAGCAGCATGAACAGCATCAGGATCAGCAGCTTCCATCATATCCATAATCTCCTCTTCACCAGGCAGAGTCATAGCTTCTGCAATAAATTCCTGGATACCAAAAGGCAGTCAAATTAAACAAAATGTGCATTCATTTCTATATATATACCACTCCCCATAATAACACAGGTAGCAGAAATTGAAACAATAAGGATTTCAAGTAAGAGAGCTATAATATATCATCGTACCTTATCCAAACTTGTATTGCAAAGTACTCCCTTTGTTCCTTTTTAATTGTCCCTTTCCCTTGTTTCTTTTTAATTGTCCCTTTCCCTTGTTTTCCAGAAATACCCTTCTTGAAACATGCATTTAATTAAAAGGTCAAACATGCATTTAATTAGAAAGAAGCAATGGCTTAAGGGTATTATAGGAAGATTAAGTGAAATTGTAATAGAATTTAGGAAACTAACTAAATTTAACTATTTTTCTTAAAGAAATAAATCGGTTAAAAGGGACAATTAAAAAGGAACAGAGGGAGTATGCTTCTGAGAGCTTGCACAAATTTGGGATTCAGGGCTAATGGTTTGTTTTGTTGGAAATCAGCACCTAAGCTGAGCATGAGCTTTCGGGCCAACAGCTGTCCAGCCTCCCAACTAAAACAAAACACACATGAATTAATGAACAAAACTAATATACATATTCCTCATCAACTATTAAATTAAACTAGCCATGCTTCAAGAAATTAAGAAAATGCAGCTTGCCACAGTTTGCCTCTATATATGTTTATATTCTTTTGCTTTCTCAAAAAGTACTGTTTTCATATCCTTAACAAGAGTGAAAGTTCAATATTGCCTATCTCCTCCACAAAGATAGAAAGGAGCACAGGAAGAATCTCAACAGACCTTAGTTAGGCGAAGAACAGTGCTGAAGAGTGGCTGAATATTGTTGCTTGAAATAGACTGCAGTAGTGTGCCATCATGATACACAGATGATAGAGGTATGTCCTTTCCAGTACTTGAGTCCAGCAGACCAACAGCTACAGGAATGAACATAGGTTCTTTAACAGGCTGCCCTGGAGTTGGGGCCACCTCTTGGCTGTCAAAATCCCAAATTGAGCATAAAATTAGTCAGCAACAAAATCATGACCATTCTTGCAACAAAATCTACAGTTTGTATATATACCTAAACTTTAAAGCAAAAGTATGAGTATCGGCATTATAGGATGAAGTAGCTTTTACTACTGGAGTCCCAGCTTGCGAATACCTGAGAGTTTCAAAAGCACAAGTATCATAACAACCAGATAGACATAGTAACTAGAAACAAGAGATGACTGATACATATATACCAAAGCAAGAAGTTAGAAGCAAAACCTGCATCATTAGCATCTCGCATGGCAGCGAAAAAGTCTTCACAAGTTACTGCTTGTCCGTCATGTCTTTCAAAGTAAAGATCCATGCCCTGAAACACCACCAAATTAATCATATGAGAAATCTATCCAAGATGTATATATATATGCTTAAGCTTGACTCATAAACATGCTTAAAAGTTTACCTTCCGGAACCCTTGAGTTCCCAGGAGTGTTTTATACATCCTAACAACTTCGGCTCCCTGGCAAGTTGAATCATAAGGATAAATCATTAATGTGTTAAAATTAATTACTCTTCACCAAGAAACATCATGTGAACTAGTGAGATTCTGATTAAGATGTTCAAACCTTTTCATAAACCTGTGAAAAGGGGAAAAAAAGGCAAAGAAAAACACCAGCAAAATTAGATGCCCTGTCAAAGAAAAATACAAAGCATAATAGAAAGTAAATGCAAATTGCTAGGCCTTATCGTCGCTGTAGTCGTTGAGAACCCCATATCAGAATCATATTCACCAAGATCATGCAACAAAAATCAAACATTCATTCACTCTTTAAAAAGGATAGCAAATTTAAATATAGCAAGAAGAAACTGATACATGCACCCGTTTACACATTTATATAATTAGATATATGATCAAACTTGCCTGTATAGAAGTTATCCACCTGTCAAAGAGGAAAAGGGAGAAAAGTTAACACAGCTTAATTAGAAGCAAAAAATTTTGAGAGCTTAAGAGTAAGTAACTCAAAGAAAAGGCCAATAAATAAAGGAGATACTTTTGGACCTTAATATAAGAATGTGGCCTAACAGGATGAGCCATGGGACCTGCATCCTGAACAATTGGGAAACAGAGGTAGATCACCACTCAATTATGTCATATAGTGGAGTATATATATATTTGTAGATGTTGCATAATTGATATGGGGTCAATAACTAGTCAGGCAAGAAGCATAAAGAACCTGTGGAAATTGATAATTTCGAAGTGTCGAAACATCAGCAATCCGCTTTACTGTACGGTTTCCCAAGTCAGATGAAAATTCCTACCAACAACCAAGATTACTTATAGACATAAACACAAGCATGTTGCAATGAGGCTATATACATGTTGCAAAAACCTACAAGATAATAAGATAAAGAAATTAAGACATGAGATTATTATTATCTCAATTATAACAAAATAATTAACACCATCTAATGATATAATTATAAAGACTGACATCTTCATCCCACTTCATAGCTGCTTTAAGTGAATCCATGGCATGTGCAGTCTTGGGTGCATCTTGTGCTGGGGTCCAGATCCTAAGGGACACTTGTCGCCCAGAGCGGGTAACAAATACGTCATTTCTGCTCTCTAATTGGCCAGCTACTAATGCAAACAAGTAACAGGGCTTCTTAAAGGGGTCCTCCCATAGGGTATAATGCTTGCCACCCTGCAAGTACAAAAGAAAAACAAAAAGAATATTTTTATTTTACAATTTAGAATAAGATTAAGATTTCTTATAAAATCAATGTTCTTTAGTTGTTCAATTAAAAAATAATTAATCTTAGGAATTAAACTAAATAAATAAATTAAATTGTTTAAAGAAAGGTTAAATAAAAAATGGTACTAACTCTGAGACCAACCCACTTAAGACGTAATGGGTAGATCCCAAAATAAAATTGAGATTGGGTTTTTGAGTTGGGCTTGGTCCTGATTTCGCCGTAAGCATTTGTTCAGACCTCTGTATATAATATATAGCTCTGCCAAATATTAAAATTTCAAGTTTGATCAAAGAGACGAATTACACTTTTGATAAATTAATTGATGGATTAATATACAATATTCTACTATAATTTTGAGTAAATTTTGTTGGTTTGTTTATTTCTTGTTTTTTGGTTTTGTTTTGTTTATTTCTTGTTTTTTTTTGTTTTTTTTTTTAGTCTAGGGACCGGACCAAACCTTAATAATTTTTTTGTGCAAAAGGACCCAAACTGATTGAGGTTAGGCCCATGGGCCATCATTTACGATGGAAAACCCAGTCCTTGGATAAACCGTGTGCTTCTGGCAAAAAAAGAAAATATAAACTGTGTGCTAAATTAATGGTATTTGACTAATTAAGAATTTCTCCCCTTATGATAGGTGACAAGCCCCTTGATTTAAGGGTCCTTGCCAAATTTTGAATGGGAATCACGAAGGGAAAATTTTATTGCTTAAGAGTAAGAAAAACCTTTTGGTACTAATTCTTCTAATTAATTACATTGAATCCCGACTAATTCAAGATCAAATCACGTCGGACTCGAATTCGATATCTAACTTAAGGAGTATCGAATTTCTTCCACTCAACCCAATAGTTGTTGGTAAGATTAAAAATAACCTTATCTGGATCCTATGGAGTAGTATATGAGATGAGATATAATGAAAGTTGTCACATGCATGCTTCTAATTGAAAAGTCATTTAATAATCAGGTCAAAAAAGTCAGGATACTCTACTATGCTTGAAATGTATTATATGTCCTCGGCCAATTGAAGAGTGATTATGCATATTTGAATCGATTGATGGTCAAAATTTAATGTTGGATATGCAAACTTTTTTTTTATTTATATTTACGTTATATATCAATTTCCTCTTGCATCTTTGAATTTTCTTTTGGCCAAGGGATATACATTTTGTTTAAGAGCAGTCAATTTCTTAACATATACTAATCACATATAGAATTGAAGAAGATAAAATGGTTTAGCATACCGGATGTTTGGCCTAGATTGCAAGTTATAGAAAAACAATTTTAGATTCTTCAAAAGATCAAAGAAAAACAAATTTAGAATTTTAATCCAGTACTAAAATTTAGATTACTTCGGTTGGGAGGAAGGAAAATTTTCTAATCCAAGAGTTGAGCATATGTATATATGTTTCTAAATCACAACCATAAAATTGGATAAAATTTCATTCCTTTTCCCATATGGACCATTAATTAATACGTATAAGATAAAATCATAGGAAAAAAAGAAAGTATTGGATAAAATCCAGTTGAGTAATCCTTAGATCATGAGAAAGAAAAAAACAACAACGTTTATGTACTTAAAAAATTGGATAAGACTTGGAAATTTGATAGAAAGTCCAAGTCAACCCTTCAAAAATTTCATTGTAAGCTAGCCGTTGATGAATTTTCGTATACGTATTATCACAAAAATTATCAGGATCGAGCTGGCTTATATCGTTTGGAATATTGAAGAATCAAAAGTCTACCGTAACGGGCTGATCTGATTACAATATTATAGGAATGCTTATAAAGATTTATTTTTGGTGAAACGGAATTTTTTTGGGGTAAATCTTATAAAGAATATTTATTTACCACTATAATATGCAAAATTATACCGTCCACCAATTGTAGTACTGCACAGTGCACATATGGAATTTAAGGTGTGCTTTTAAGATCATGTTTTTTTTAATATAAATACATTTAGCGAATATGCATGCATGCGTCAGTTTTTTAATCTGTTTATGGAGTAAAATAATTCCATTGACTTTGCATATATCAAATATTGTGTCCATATTATAATATAAATAAATGCATCAATCTTGTTCTTGTTCAATGCCATATATGCTTCATAGTCAACGTGGGGGACTTTGCTATGAAGGTGAGTTATACTTCTAGGTAATTATATACATGTATAATTCTCTTTGGTTCAAGCTATATTACCGAGAATTGAGAAACTATCAACATGTATATGTTTAATTGGGTGGAACCCTTAATTAACAATACCTTGTTAATTAATTAAGTCTTGTCACTTGTGAATAATAAAAAAAAAAGTGATGGGAGAATTCCCTTCCTAATATTTGAGGTTTGACATGATCCAACTCCAAATTAATCGAGACTCAAAATAGATAATACTGGATGTATAATGCCCTGGTGTTTGTATACATGTGCCAAAATACCCATATGATCATATCCATGGTCTCACTTAGGGGTGTGTACGGTTCGGTTTCGGTCGGTTTCGGTTTTTTTGGCCGGTTATTTCGGTTTGAAGTTGTAGGATATATGTAACCGACAACCGATCGAAATGGAAATGAAACCGACACATTTGGTTTGTCGGTTTTCGATCGATTATCGGTTCGGTTTTCGGTTTAGTATAATAAGTTATAATATTTGTTTTCTTTTTTTTTTCATTAAAGTTAGGTTATTAGTTTAATCATATATATTAGTTATAATAAGGTAAATTATTAGTATATTATAACTAATAAAGTAATAATCATATGTATAAATATAATTATAAACTAAAACTATATTTTATTTCATATATATATAATTATAAAAAAACATATATAATTCGGTCGGTTTCGGTTCGGTTTTATGGGAAAATTATCAAAACCGATAACCGACCGAATAACCTTATACCCGACATCACCGAACCGAAAAAACCGAAAAACCACCCCGACAAGACCGAAATTGGTCGATTTCAATCGGTTTGTTCGGTTTGAACCGAACTTTGCTATCCCCTAGTCTCACTATCTATTAAGTACTTGTCTTCGAGGAAAATGGGTAGAAAGTGGAACATATATCATTTCCCATTTATAAAATAATTATATAATATACAAATTGAAATGTTAAAAATTTCTAGATGGACAAAGGATCCCATGATAGATTAATTTTATTATTAAATATACCATAAAATATAATTCTTAATACTTTATATTTACGAGTATAATCTAAAAGTTTAAATGTTAATAATTTTAGCATCTGAGTTAGTTCAACTAGTAGGTGCATTTTGTCCAACTTTTGTATTGATTTGCTTGTTTGTTATAATTATAATAATTATCATAGATATTTCATAATTTGTTTGGATATTATTTATGTTGATTTGGTTGTTTGTTATTAAAATAATAATTATCATAGTTTTTTCTTAATTTGTTAAGGCATAATAATGGAATTATTTTATGAATGAAATGAGATCTTGATAGATCGTATCTTCTATAGATGTTAAATAATTTTAGATAGACAATGATCCATTATAAATAAAATTTTCATTAATTATACTAAAATATCAATATCGTAACGATCATCACACATCCACATGATTTGTTAATGTATATGAACATGACGATATTATAAAATTTTCAATTAAATTATTCTTTAGGCAAATAATCTATATATATGCTTTTTTTTTTGTTTTGACTACTAATAATTGTTGAATTTTTTATGTTTCTAATTTCTATTGGTTGCAAAGTGATGGGGTTTTATTTATTTATATATCAATTAGTAGCTAGTTTTTTTTTATTAAAATAAAAAAACCAAACTCGTGGTAATAAAAAAAGACTTTAATTACACAATCACGAAGGTTCGTACCCTGTTTTGACTCTAATGCAAGTAAAGCTGGTCATTGCACTATAAATAGCGGCCGAAATCACCCATAAACTCATATCCACAAATTAGAAGGAGATTCAAAAAAAAAAAAAATTGAGGTCTTCCCAATTATTACTACTATTTTCATTTCTTTTTGCTTCTCTCTTCTCGTTGTCATGGGCAGCTTCAGCTAGTCATAAGGGTTTCCTTATTTGCCTTTCTTCCCTACGTTCCAATAATGATTACTCTTCAATCACTAAAGTCATCTACAGCCAAAAGAATTCTTCGTATTCCTCTGTTTTGGATTATTCATTGCATAACCGTAGATTCTCCACACCAGATACCCCAAAACCTCTCATTATTGTAACACCATTGGAAGCAGCTCATATCCAAGCAACAATTCACTGTTCAAAAATCCATGGCCTCCAAATCAGAACTCGAAGTGGTGGCCATGATTTTGAAGGTCTTTCCTATATCTCCAAAACTCCATTTGTCGTCGTTGATATGATTAATTTACGATCAGTCAACGTTGACGTGAAAAATAAAGTTGCATGGGTTCAATCTGGTGCAATTCTTGGTGAGCTATATTATAGAATTGCTGAAAAGAGTAAAACCCTAGCCTTTCCTGCCGGAATTTGTCACACTGTTGGTGTCGGTGGCTATTTTAGCGGCGGAGGTTACGGGTTATTGTTCCGGAAATACGGTCTCGCCGCCGATAACATCATTGATGCTCAATTAATTGATGTTAAAGGAAGAATTCTTGATAGAAAAGCAATGGGAGAAGATTTGTTTTGGGCCATTCGAGGCGGCGGAGGTGGAAGCTTCGGAATTATTCTTGCATGGAAATTAAGATTGGTTTCCGTCCCAAAAACTATAACAGGAGTCACTATAAGCAAAACCTTGGAACAAAATGCAATCAAACTTGTTCATCGTTGGCAGTACATTGCACATAAATTCCCAGATGGGATTTTCTCTTTTATTGTCATAAGTCGAAATGCAGCTTCTTTTCGGTTATTCTTCCTTGGTGGAGCTGATGAACTAATCCCATTGATGCAAAAGAGATTTCCAGAGCTTGGAGTTACGAAGAAAGATTGCGCTGAAATGAGTTGGATTGATTCTATTCGTTACTTTGGCCTCATTCAAAACTTTCCCAAAGAAGTTTTGCTTAATAGGACTTTCCAAAGTCCTCTCATTGCTCCAGCCTTCAAAGCAAAATCTGACTATGTAAAGAAACCAATTCCTGAATCTGCATTGAAAGAAATTTTTTCAAGGCTTCAACAGGACGAAGGAAAATCCTCAGGTTTGTTTTTGGTGGCTTATGGTGGAATGATGGATAGGATTCCAGAAACTGCAACTCCTTTCCCACATAGAGCTGGAAACTTATTCAAGATTTTATATTCGGCGGGTTGGCAACAAAACGATAATAAACAAGCCAAGAAGTATATAAATTGGATGAGGAAACTTTACAGCTATATGGGCTCCTTTGTTTCAAAATCTCCTCGAGAAGCTTATATTAACTACAGAGATCTTGACATTGGAACTAATGATAAATCTGGGAACACAAGTTATGCTCAAGCAAGTGTTTGGGGTCATAAGTATTTTAAGAACAACTTTGATAAGTTGGTCCATGTGAAGAAGATGATTGACCCAGACAATTTCTTCAGGCACGAACAGAGCATTCCTCCACTCTAGTCATAGTGGAATTAAAAATTGGGGAAGTAATGTGATTAGATAAACCTTGAGGAACCCTTTTTATTTGATTAGAAAGTTACAATAAGCGATTTGAATCGCAAATTATATATTGTGCTAAATAAAGTTTGATTAATGTTTCTTGTTTCCTTTCTGGCTGGATATATATACATGCAGCCTACTTAATTAATAAAATGTATTCTGTTAATGTTAACTCTTGTCGAAAATAAATTTACCTTTCTTTATTAACCCCAAAAAAGATTACCTTTCTTTATCCAGCTGGTTTCATTATTACTTAGATGCTTACGTTAATGTCTGATGAATCCAGCTATAAATTTTGCGAAGGTAAGGTTACGCAGAGAGGTGTTTTTGGTTGATTCAACGTAAATCCTCAATGTGCCATTTTTTTTTTCAAGAATGTGTAAAATTTGTATTATGTACTGATGCTGCTATCAAACTTTCTATTCTAATTAAAAGCCGAGCAAGATCTCTAGAGTAGAGAGCCTTTGCTTAAAGATTTTGGGGGCCCGTCTGCTTGAGACGTGGCCCCCCGGCCCATTTTATTCTTTTGACAGCTGCCTCCTTTATTATTCATTTGGGTTTGGGTTTTTACTTTTTATGCATTTGGGTTATTTGGGGTTTTTTTTTTCATCTATTACGTACTACATACACCTATTAGGAACCTGGTACATGGAACCTGGTTAAAAAAGATGTCACTGAAGCCATCTTATACTTCTTCCAGACAGGTTCTTTACTTAATGCCTTTAATTCCAGTTCTATTACTCTAGCTCCTAAAGTGCCTAATCCTACTTATATCACTGAATTTAGACTTATTACCTGCTGTACAATCATCTATAGATGCATTACAAAAATCTTAGCTAACCGTTTAAAGTCTTGTCTTCCTCATCTAATTGCGGATAATCAATGTGCTTTTATAGAAGGAAGGAGATTGGTGGATAATGTATTGTTAGCTCAAGAAGTTGTGTGTGGTTATAATAGGAAGAATTCTTCTCCTAGATGTGCTCTCAAGATTGATCTCAGAAAAGCATTTGATTCTGTGGATTGGTCTTTTATTCTTAAAATTCTTCAAGCACATGGATTCCCTGATGTGTTTATCTCTTGGCTGTCCACTTGCTTTATGCATCCTTATTATTCTATATCTCTCAATGGAGGCTTGATAGGGTATTTTGCTGGTGCCAGGGGTGTAAGACAAGGAGACCCTGTTTCTCCTTATCTTTTTGTGCTTGTAATGAATGTTCTGTCCAGATTATTGGATTTTGCAGTCCAATTGGGGGCTTTCTCTTATCATCCTAAATGCAAGCAAATTAATCTTACTCATTTGTGCTTTGCTGATGATTTACTAATATTTACAAAGGGTACTGTTGATTCTATAGCTGGAGTGAAGAGCATACTTGACTTGTTTTATCAATACTCTGGTCTGAAATTAAACTGTGAAAAGAGTGAACTTTTTATTGTAGGGGTGTCACCTGAGCTTGTGCAGGAGATGCAGGATTTTTCTCAGTTTAAAGTTGGTTCTTTACCTGTTCGATACCTGGGGCTTCCCCTAGTCTCAAAGAATTTAACAGATAAGGATTGTAATGCTCTTATTGAGAAGGTTAAGCTGAGAATCTCGCATTGGACAGTGAAGCATCTCACTTTTGCTGGCAGGCTTCAACTTATTCAATCTGTTCTGTTCAGTATCCAAAATTTCTAGTGTCAAAGTTTTATTTTACCAAGCTCGGTTATTAAAAAGTTAAATCAGCTGTGTGCCTCTTTTTTCTGGAAGGGAAATGATAGTAATGCAAAAGGGGCCAGAGTTAGTTGGGACTGGATCAGTCATCCTAAAGTTGAAGGTGGTTTAGGTCTCAAGAATATGTTGATTTGGAATCAGGCTTGTGTGATTAAGCATTTATGGAGTATTTTTGCACAATCTGGTTCTTTATGGGTTGCCTGGCTTTATACTTATGTTATAAAGCAGAACAATATCATGGAATTACCTATGCTTCAACGGTATAGCTGGAATTTCAAAAAGATTCTTAAGCTTAGAAGAAGTGTTGCTCATATTATATAGAGAGGTGATTGGAATCAGGTAAGTTATACTTATCACACTTCCCTGATTTATGAAGAACTAAGGCATCATCAACCTTGTGTTCCTTGGCACAAATTAGTTTGGTTTCCTTATAATTATCCTAGGCATTCTATGATCTCTTGGATGGTTCTTCTTGATCGTCTGCCTACTAAGGATAGATTGACTAACTGGAATTTATATATGCCATCTATGCATTGTGTTCTCTGTGGACAGCATAATGAATGTAGAGATCACATATTCTTTGGTTGTGTTTACTCAAAGAAACTTTGGGACAGAATCCTTCGAACCTGCAGACTGAATCGAACTGTTGGCAGCTAACAATTTGAACTGCAGTGGGCAATTACCAGGCTCAAGGGTAAGTCCCTGCTCTCTCTAGTATTAAAATTGGCTTGGAATGCTTTTTGCTATGTGGTTTGGAGAGAAAGGAACAATCGTATTTTTCAGCAGAAGATGAGTACTGTAGAGCAATCCTTTGTTCTTATTGCTGATTCTATTAGAACTAGATTGCTTGGTTTAAAGCATGTTGCTAAAGACCCTATCAACATTTTTCTTTGTAATAGCTGGTCTTTACAGTTAGATTGGTGATTTTTAAGCTGTTTTCTTGTAATAGTTCTTCTTTGTACTAGTTTTGTAGCAGTTCTTATTCCTGCTACCGGATGAATAACACATATTTATCCAAAAAAAAAAAAAATACACCTATTAGGAAAATTATACAATACATTATCAGTATAGTTAAGCAGACTACACATGTGGGGTTAAGGGTCGACATGTGTCATTTAAGGAATAGTTTTTATTATTAAATACAAAATTAATTAAAAAATGGGATACGTGTCAACATCTTAACCCGCTTGTCGAGTCTAAATTTTACACTGACAATGTCACAATGTATTGTACATAATCATCTTTTCTATCCTATTAATAGGGTAATTATTTAATACACCGACATTGTAAATTTTGGACTCCACAAGCGAGTTGTGGAGTTGACACATGTCCATTTTTTTAATTAATTAAGTTTTAAATATTTCAATCTAGTCTGTAGGGGATACATGTCACCCTTCAGATTCCGCATGTGTAGTATGCTAAACTCCACTAACAGTGTATTGGATTTGAATAATATATTGTCAGTGTAAAATTTAGACTCCACAAGCGGAAGCGGATTAATGTTCACATACAACATTCCTTAATTCATTTTATATTTAAGTACAATTATTTGATACACTGGCAATGTAAAATTTGAACTACACAAACGGGGTGAGGAGCTGACACATACCCATTCTCTAAATTAATTTTATTTTTAAAATTCAAAACTATTTTGTAAAACCCATGACATTCCCTAAAATTATTGAGTGTATATATATTCCTTTTTAAATGACTTTTCAAAAGTACGTCACCTCAACAAAGAAAAAAAAATTGACTAGAGGAGCATTGTCGGAATTTCAATTCATTTTTTTTCTAATCATTTGAGATATTGAAGAATCCAATTCCAAGTTCTGGTAAGAAAGAAAAATTTTATAATCCTCGTAAGGGCTGATGTAAAGCATGAATTGTAAGAGGAATTCAGGCGGAAACCTCAAAATAAGAAAGAAAAAAAAAATTATAATCCTCGTAAGGGCTGATGTAAAGCATGAATTGTAAGAGGAATTCAGGAAGAAAAGGATTCTATTAATTAATTATTATAAGGATCCTCTCCCAGGAAGAAAGGATCAAACTTACACAAGATATAAAACTGTACAGGATAGAAAACAACTTGTACTCTTTAATTGAAATACTTAATCTTGTTGTTGTTAGGCGACGTATGAAAATTTGCCTAACAACAACAAAGTCTGCAGGTTTATAAATTATATTATATTATAAATTACTATAATAGTTTCTTTTTCTTTTTTTATAAGTTTATGACTTTATAATTGTTTTATGGTCAACCTTAGACCAAGAGACTTTAACAACTCCTCAACTAACTCATCAAATATCAATTAACCAATATAGTAGCGTAATGATCCGAAAAGTATTCGTATAATGGGAAAGGTTACAAGTACTCATGATTTGTACTCAAGAATGATATTTTATATAAATATAAGAGATATTTAGATGTCTAGATACAAGAATATATTTTTTAATTGTTTGGAGACATGCAAATTTTTTAGTTCTTGAGTGCAAATCATGAGTACTTATAACTTTCCATTTATAATTTTTCTTTTGTATTTAATTTCGCAATAAATCTATGTAGGGTTGGCCGGATTTTAGGGAGGGGGAAGGCCCCTGCCTTTAATTAACCAACTAATTGGTAAAGTGCCAAAATGAGAAAAGTAATTAGAAAAATTTTCTTTTATAGTGTTATTTTAATTTCACGCAAGCAGCCAAAGCGATCCTCTCCGATCTATATATAAGGCAACTCGCAACAAACTCATATACATGTACAAAACTAGTTCACAAAAATGAAGTCTGTCCACTTTTTAATGATTCCATTCCTTTTTGCTGCTCTCTTTTCATTGTCATGCGCAACTTCGCTTAACAGTCATGAGAATTTTCTCCAATGCCTTACCCTTCGTTCCAATGACTCTTCTTCAATCACAAAACTCATTTACACACAACAAAATTCTTCATATTCATCTGTTTTAGACTATTCCTTAAAAAACCTAAGATTCGCCACACCAGGTACCCCTAAACCTTTGGTCATTGTAACACCATTGCACACTTCCCATATTCAAGCAGCAATTTACTGTTCAAGAAAACATGGGCTCCAAATAAGAACTCGAAGCGGTGGCCATGATTTTGATGGTCTTTCTTATGTCTCTAAAATTCCATTCGTCATCGTTGATATGACTCATTTACGATCAATTGACGTTGATGTGGAAAACAAAGTTGCATGGGTTCAATCTGGTGCAATTCTTGGTGAGCTATATTACAAAATTGCTGAAAAGAGTAAAACCCTAGCCTTTCCTGCTGGAATTTGTCACACTGTGGGTCTTGGTGGATACTTTTCCGGTGGAGGTTATGGCTTATTGTTCCGAAAATACGGTCTTGCTGCTGATAACATAATTGATGCTCAATTGATTGATGTTAATGGAAGAATTCTTGATAGAAAAGCAATGGGTGAAGATTTGTTTTGGGCCATTCGAGGCGGCGGAGGGGGTAGTTTCGGAATTGTCGTTGCATGGAAATTAAAGTTGGTTTCCGTTCCAGAAACGGTCACTGCATTAACTGTGACAAGAACTTCGGAACAAAATGTACTCAAACTTGTTCACCGTTGGCAAGAGATTGCACACAAATTTCCTGACGGTTCATTCTTTTTTATTTTTCTAGGAAGTACGAATTCTAGTCAAGATGGGGATATAGCTTCCTTTAATTTATTCTATCTTGGCGGAATTGATGAGCTCCTTCCTTTAATGCAAGAGAGATTTCCAGAGCTAGGAGTAGTCAAGGAAGACTGCACCGAAATGAGTTGGCTTGAATCTATTATTTATTTTGGCCAACTTCCAAATAAATCCTTGGATATTCTACTTGATAGGACTTTCCAAAGCCCTCTCCTTGCTCCAGCTTACAAAGCAAAATCTGACTATGTCAAGGAACCTATTCCTGAAATTGGACTACAAGGGCTATGGTCAAAACTTCGGGAGGAAGAAGCAAAATTGTCAAGTATAGTTTTATTGGCTTATGGTGGGATAATGGATAGGATTCCAGAGTCGGCAACTCCTTTCCCACATAGAGCTGGCAACTTATACAAAATCTTATATAGTGCGGGTTGGCAAAGAGAGGACAACAAAGATTCCCAAAGGTACATAAATTGGATAAGGAGAGTTTACAGTTACATGAGCCCTTTTGTTTCGAAATCTCCAAGAGAAGCATATATTAATTACAGAGATCTTGATATTGGCACTAACAATATAGTTGGTAAAACAAGCTATGCCCAAGCAAGTGCTTGGGGTCATAAGTATTTCAAGAATAACTTTGATAAGTTGGTGCAAGTGAAGAAGATGATCGACCCAGAAAATTTCTTCAGGCATGAACAAAGTATTCCTCCACTTTAGTTATTGTGATGAGAACCTTTTTTTTTTTTTGCTTGCTACATTGATGAGAACCTTTTTATTTGATTAGAAAGTCAGAATAAAGGTTTGATAAATCATGATTAGCGCTAATTAAATAAAGTAATAAACAGTTTGATTAATGTTTGGCCAAAAACAGTTTGATTAATGTTTATTGTTTCCATTTTTCTGGCTGGATATGCAGCCCATTTAAAATTTTATTCTGTTAATTTTATCTTGCGGACAATAAATTAACCTTTATTTCTCCTGGTTTCATTATTATATTATAATAATATAATTAGACTAGGTGTTTTTTTTATAGGTACATTGAAAATATCATTACAATTAGAATAAATTCTTATATATATATATATATATATATATATATGCACAAACATCTTATGAGAATCCAATCCAAACTAAGACACTGTCATAAATAAACTAAACTAATTACAAACTAAACAAACAAATAAATAAACAAACTACTATAAACCCACATTTCGTGGGAGTTCAATCCAAGACCTCACGGTCCAGTTACCATTTCGATGTAATGCGTTCTTAAGTTTTGCGACTAAAAATGTCTTATAATCCTCCAATCATAATTAGGGCTGCAAATGAACATGATGTTCGATGAACGACTCGTGAATAAGCTCGGTTAAAGCTCGTTTATGTTCGTTTATTTGGAAAATAAATGAGCCTGAACAAAATTTTAGTGTTCGTTTAATAAACGAACCGAGCTTGAACAATGAGTGTTCAGTTCGTTTATGTTCGCGAACATGTTCGATAAATGTTCATTTATTAGCTCGTTTATTGTTCGTTTAAATACTCGTTTAAAATTCGTTTATGGTTCATTAAGATTAAACAATATATTATTATATCCATTTAAAATCATTTATATGTTTGTTTATTTAGTTATGACTTGTTTATTGTTTACCTAAGTTGTTCAGAACAACTTTTATTTTATTGATAAATTAATATATGTTCGTGAACGTGTTCAATTAGTGTTCATGAATCCGTTTGTTCATTGTTCACGAACAAGAACATTTAACCGAGCCGAACATAAACGAACATGAACATTGCATTTTATAAATGAGCCGAGCTCGAACGAGCCTCATAAAATTTAAACGAACACGAACAGAGCTTGAATAAGGCAAAATGTTCGCGAACATGACCGAGTTCGTGTTCAAACTCGTTCGAGCTCGGCTCGTTTGCAGCCCTATTCATAATGATCCTTACAAGTTTTATTTAGAAAAACATAACGGGATCCTTTATCAACCCCAAACATATATTTGCACCAATTTATCTTTAAGCCCGGAACAAGGTGCGTGCCCTTCAAGATCTGCCATGAGTATATGCAAATATCCTTTTCCCAATCAAATAAAGGCATTCTTAAAACAATTCTCCACATCCAACAATTCTCCTCCCAAATCCCATGGTCTAATATTCTACCTTCCCCTGTTAATTGCCAAGGCAAAAATTTGAGGATAGGCAGTGGCGTAGCCAGGCCCTTTCCTTAGTGGGGTCAAAAAATAAATTTCACTGACTATATATAATATATACAAAAAATTAAATTAAAAATGAAAATAGTGAGATAAAATATATAAATATAGTTTCAAAAGTATGGTTTGAATGTGAAAATATTCAATACTTTTAATGGGGTTAATGCTATAAATCTTTTATTTTAGAGGGTCAATGTGATAAAATTTCAATTTTAGTGGGGTCAATATGATAAAACTTCAAATTTAGTGGATCAATTGACAATTTCTCCAATATTTATGTATCTATTATAAAGGGGATTAAAATTTGAGTGGGATTGACCCCACTCCTTATAAGGTGGCTACGCCCCTGAGGATAGGCATCCTTAAGAGTTAAGACACTTATTGGACAACCAAACATATATCAATCCAAAATTTAATGTTAGCGCATCTCTAAGCAAAGTTGAATCCCATTCTTAAGAACCGTATAAAAAGAAGAATATATATGTAATGTAACCATATGAATTGTATATCGTTGTTGATCATGAACTCATAATTAATGTGATCCTTGAACTATTTTCAAATTTTGTTTTTGGACCTTATTAATTGGGACTTGGGGTCAGTTTAGCCAAGTTTATCCATACTTTTAATGGAAATAAATTTTACATGATAAGTTCTAGGATTTGTATATTTATATATTGTGGTAAAAAAATATTAATGGTTGTAATTATGCTAGGGGAATAATTTAGTGGTAATTAATAATTGATGAGCATATTGCATTAGTACTTTACATTAGAAATTGTATTTTTGCCACTTCAAGATAATATGGTGGTAAGTTTTGGATAAGATTGTAAGACCAGAAGCACGACTTTAAAAAATGAAAGAGCAAAAATTAATGTAAGCGATTCCTAAATTTTGTATTTGTACTTTCTTGCGAGTCGGTATCACTCAAAGTCCGGGTCAACCAATTGATTTCCCTTTCTAGATCACTTTTAATTTCTAAATGTTAATAAAAAGAATTCACAAGAGGAGCATGACCGGAATTTTATTTAATTCTTTTTCTAATAATTTGCGATATTGAAGACCCAATTCCAAGCTAATTCTCGTAAGGCTGATACTGCCCCAAATTGTAAAGAAATCAGCAGAAACCTGCCAAACCATTTAACAATAACTTTTTCAGATTGCTTATATATAATATGTATATATATAGAATACATTGCCACGAGATTCAAGTTTATAGTAGGAGTATCGTTTTTCTTTTTTTCCTGTTTTTTGATAATTAAGTTTACTATAATTTTATATGAATCGTTTTCTGCTTAAACCATATACCAAGAAAAGATATCAATATTTAGAAAGACTTTGAACAAGTGGCCAACTAACCCTTCAATCAATAGTGATGAGAAAATTACATTTAATTATAGTTTAATTAGGGGAGGGATTGTGTGTAAAACTAAAGTTTTCTGCCTTGATCATAATTCTTATCGATCGAGATTGATGGCTAAGATTGAACCAAACTTTCAGCTCAATCCTTCTATGCTTTCACTCTACTTACGTGTTCGAAAGATTGAAATCATGTTAGCCACACATATATGAAACGATTTGATTTCTAAAATTGAAATTGCCCCCTTTATTTATCGGGGAAAGCCAAAAGTTGGAGCATTGAAGAAAATGGAAATTTTTGTTGCCCAACAATATCCTAAGATCATTATATGTACTTTTCTTTTAAAGGAAAAATGAAAGAGATTTTATTAAGACATGAAAAGTGAAAACTACAATTAAACACGGAACACCATCGGGTTCAAAACACAAATCCAAACATGAAATCAGAAAGGACACAAGACACACCCATCCAACGTGAAACCCCAAGCAACATCAATAAACCAATTAGACAAAAACTAGAACTAGAAAAAAAATTATCATTATGTAAACAAGGGTTCTTGGATGTTGAGTGAGGTAACGTCACAAACAGATAAGGATCCACAGGAGGTGGCAGGGAGGAAGGCCAGCAGTTCCTTGATGATGAGTGCGCGGTGGCAGGCGGTGTTTGTGATGGTGGTTTACGGTGTTGGTAGTTTCTTTGGGTAGATGATGATTTTGGGCATTTTTTTAATATACGATTTTAATCGTATAATGAACATATATTATATATATATAATGTATACAATAACAATAACATAAGGGTTAGACTTTAGGCACGTGGCAGGGTTCACGGTCTAATCCATTTGGGATGCACAGGGGAGCTGGCTTGGAGACTCAGGCTAGGAGGCAAGTTGAGAGTACTACTCTCAACCCTTTTCTGATGAGAGTGACGTGTTCCTACCCTACTCACCCAATACAAATACTCACCTGGTAAATACTCACCTGGTGAGATACTCACCCACACTCACCCAATACAATACTCACATGGTAAATACTCATCTGGAGTAATACTCACCTGGTGAGATACTCACCCACACTCACCCAGTACAATACTCACCTGGTGAGGCCATGCTCACCTACTATATACTATACACGATAAATACTCATCAAATACTTATATCCATAAATAGTTACCCATGAACCCACGTTCTCACAATAAGAACCGGGGGGAGGGGGCAGTTACTTACTAAAATTAAGGGTATAAATAAAACCCTTAGACAACTGAACAGAGGTTAATCATTCTTCCATTATTCACAACATATAGAGACTTTATTCTCTAAAAAGCTCTTTAAACCCAAAGAAACTACCAACACCGTAAACCACCATCACAAACACCGCCTGCCACCGTGCATTCATCATCAAGGAACTGCTCCGGCCTTCCTCCCTGCCACCTCCTGTGGATCCTTATCTGTTTGTGACGTTGCCTCACTCTACATCCAAAAACCCTTGTTTACGCATTATATATATGTGCTTTATTGGTGGCCAAAGTCCTAGAGAAACAATTGTGGTTACCATCTCTATAATTTCAATTTTCGCTCTTTTGATCCTGTGCTTAATTTCAATGATATATCTCAAATTAGATAAATCTTGATGTGATCCATTAATGGACATTTCAAAGATGGTTAGGAGGGGAAGAGAGAGAAGAAAGTCAGAGTGAAATAAGGGTAAAAAGAATGAGTCAAAAATTCATTTTAATCTTAGCCGTTCCGTTAATTTAAATTAATTTAAGGGTAATGGTGTACTAGTAAAAATATGAATTATGTGATATTTATATTATTCTATAGCCGTTCCGTTAATTTAAATTAATTTTAGGGTAATGGTGTACTAGTAAAAATATGAATTATGTGATATTTATATTATTCTATACTAGCAGCCCAGCATGCTCTTCGCATTATAAGTAAGGGAACTCGCAATAAACTCATATGCACCAAATTAGTTCACAAAAATGAAGTCTTCTCATTTCTTAGTGTTCCCATTTCTTTTTGCTGCTCTCTCCTCATTGTCATATGCAACTTCGGTTCATGAGAATTTTCTCCATTGCCTTTCCCTTCATTCCAATGACACATCTTCAATTACCAAAGTCATTTACACACAATATAACTCTTCATTTTCCTCTGTTTTGAACCATTCTATACAAAACCTTAGATTCTCCACACCAGCTACCCCTAAACCATTTGTCATTGTAACACCATTACACACTTCCCATATTCAAGCAACAATTTACTGTTCAAAACAACATGGCCTCCAAACTAGAACTCGAAGTGGTGGCCATGATTTTGAAGGTCTTTCTTATGTCTCTGAAATCCCATTTGTCATAGTTGATTTTGTTAATCTACGGTCAATTGACGTTGACGTGGAAAACAAAGTTGCATGGGTTCAATCCGGAGCAATTCTTGGTGAGCTATATTATAGAATTGCTGAAAAGAGTAAAACTCTTGGCTTTCCAGCTGGTAATTGTCACACAGTAGGTGTTGGTGGATTGTTTAGTGGAGGAGGCTATGGTTTAATGTTCCGAAAATTCGGTCTTTCTGCGGATAACATAATCGATGCTCAATTAATTGATGTTAATGGAAGAATTCTTGATAGAAAATCAATGGGAGAAGATTTGTTTTGGGCCATTCGAGGAGGCGGAGGTGGAAGCTTCGGAATTGTCGTTGCATGGAAATTACAGTTAGTTTCCGTTCCGGAAACGGTTACAGAATTAACTGTCAGCAGAACGTCGAAACAAAACGCAATCAAACTTGTTCATCGTTGGCAAGAAATTGCACATAAGTTTCCGGACACAACAACATACTTTATTGTTTCTATGAATTCTAGTCAAGATGGGATTCAAGCTATCTTTAGTTTATACTATTTTGGTGGAATTAATGATCTCCTTGTATTGATGCAAGAGAGATTTCCAGAGCTTGGAGTAGTCAAGGAAGATTGCACTGAAATGAGTTGGATTGAATCTATTCTTTATTTTGCTAGTTTACAAAATCATCCTTTGGAAATTCTCCTTAATAGGGATTTCCGAAGTCCTCTCCTTTATCCATCTTTCAAAGCAAAATCAGACTACGTCAAGGAACCTATTCCGGAAACTGGATTACAAGGGATAGAGTCAATGCTTCAAGAGGAAGAAGCAAAATCCTCACTTATACTTTTTGTGGCTTATGGTGGGATAATGGATAGGATTCCAGAAACGGCAACTCCTTTTCCACATAGAGCTGGGAATTTATTCAAAATCTTATATGTTACGGGTTGGCAAGAAGAGGACAATAAACAATCCCAAAAGTACATAAATTGGAGTAGGAGAGTTTATAGTTACATGAGCTCTTTTGTTTCGAAATCTCCACGAGAAGCATATATTAACTACAGAGATCTTGACATTGGAACAAACAATATTAAAGGTAAGACAAGCTATGAACAAGCAAGTGTTTGGGGTCATAAATATTTCAAGAATAACTTTGATAAGTTGGTGCAAGTGAAATCCATGATTGATCCTGAGAATTTCTTCAGACATGAACAGAGCATCCCTCCACGTTTGTGATCCTAGTGGGAGAATTGGGCAACTTGAAAAAAATGCAATAAATTATGTTAGATTGAAATAATAATAATTATGTCGAAAAAGTTAATAATGTGATCAGTGCAAATACGTGGACTTAACTAAGTAGTTTTTTTTTTTTTTTTTTTTTTTGCCCAAATATCTTTTTTGGTCGTACTAGCTAGCTAATGCCTACTCTGTTGTGCCAAAATATTAATAATAATGAGCTGTTTGATCATTTCTTGTACCATTTTTGGCATGACTAATAAATACATGCAGTAAAAGCGTATGCTAACACACTTGTATGATTAAAATTTGAATTCATAATTCCAGCTTGCTATTAGCCTTTTAACCAAAAAGTCAGGGTGAGCATCATGTTTGTCCAATAAAATAGTTAAAAGGCTAAGAATTACGACTGTGTTTCACAGGCTGGCCTCTCCCTCTCGATCTGCTAGATATATAAATAAATACTATCAGGAAACAGAGTAGGATAGTCCTATAAACAATTTTACGGATAAAGACTTTTTTTTGGATGAAAAGTTATCTTCATTAATCAAAGAGCAAAGTTAAAACAAATTTTACAGATAAAGACTTGACAATGAAATGGCTATGGATAAATTTATTGTCAATTATTTCATCCTGTCTGCTTTTAATTCAAAATTCAAATGTTGAATTAGACAGGTTTATATAAAAATTGAGACTTCGCTTTCGTGTTGGCGGCTTGGCCCCTGATTGCTCATGATTCTTCAAATACATTAGCATTTCTCTTTTCAAAGAATCGCCAGGACTAGCGTGTGGTGAAGATTTCAAACGGATATTTCAAGAGTCTCGGAATCAAAAATTACACAAAATTAAGCCGGGCTTCAGAAGGCGTTTTAAATAAAAACCATCACGATTTTGATTAAAGTTTTCAAAAAGTGAATTGAAATATTTTTTCATAAATTTTGACCGAAATACTCATAAAGAATATATAATTCAACACCAAAAAGATAAGAGTTTTTCACTCTTTTAACATCAATTTTTCTATTTTTTTCTGAATTAATACCTAATGAAAATGAAAACGGTTTCTAATGCTCGTAAAAATAAATCCCTAAATCCAATGTTGCTGAGATTTCAGTTAAAAAATAAAGATATTTCAAGAAGTCTCGGTACCAAAAATCACGCAAAACTAAGCTGAGTCCTCAAAAAGCGTTTTTAGCCAAAAATCGTGACGATTTCGGATAAAATTTCGCAAAAATTGACCAGAAATATTTTTCCTCAATTTTTGGCCGAATTACTTATGAAAAGTATATAATTAAACACCAAAAAGATATAAGAGCTTTTCACTCTTCGAACATCGATTTTCCTATTTTTTTTCTAAATTAATTGTTAATGAAAATGAAAACGGTTTCTGATGCTCATAAAAACAAATATTTAAATCCAATGTGGATGAGGTTCGGTTACATGAATAAAGATATTTAGAGGAGTCTTGGCACCAAAAATCATGCAAAACTGAGCCGGGGCTCTTGAACGCGTTTTTAGCCGAAAAAACTGTGATGGTTATTACACGATTTCGGCTAAAATTTTGTAAAAATTGACCCGAAATATTTTTCCTCAATTTTTGGACAAAATACTAATAAAAAATATATAATTCCATGCTAAAAAGATATAAGGGGTTTTCACTCTTCTAACATCGATTTTCCTATTTTTTTTCTCAATTAATTTCTAATGAAATTGAAAACGGTTTCCGATGCACGTAAAAACAAATCCTTAAATCCATTGTGACTGATATTTGGTTACATGAATATATATACTTTTAGGAGTTTAGGCACCAAAAATCATGCAAAACAAAGCCGGGGACCCGAAACGCGTTTTTAGACAAAAACCATGATTGCTTTTTTTTTTTTTTCTGCTATTAAAAAACCATGATTGTTAGTACACGATTTCGGCAAAAATTTTCCAGAGATTGACCCGAAATGTTTTTCCTCAATTTTTGGCCGAAATACTCATAAAAAATATATAATTCAACACCAAAAAATATAAGGGCTTTTCACTCCTCGAACAACGATTTTCCTATTTTTTTTGAATTAATTGCAAATGAAAATGAAAACGGTTTTTGACACTCGTAAAAACAAATCATTAAATCAAATGTGGCAAAAAATCAGTTACATGAATAAAGATATTTCAAGGAGTCCTGGCACCAAAAATCACGCAAAACTGAGCCGGGGCCCATAACGCGTTTTTAGCCAAAAATCGTGATGGTTAGTATACGATTTCGGCTAAAATTTTGCAAAAATTGACCCGAAATATTTTTCCTTAATTTTTGGCTGAAATACTCATAAAAATATATAATTCAATGCCAAAAAGATATAAGGGTTTTTCACTCTTATAACATCGATTTTCCTATTTTTTCTGAATTAATTTCTAATGAAATTGAAAAAGGTTTCCGATGCTCATAAAAACAAATCCTTAAATCAAATGTGCCTAAATTTTTGTTACATGAATATAGATATTTCAAGGAGTCTCGGCACCAAAAATCATGTAAAACTGTGTCAGGGCCCCAAAATGCGTTTCTAGGAAAAAAACCGTGATGGTTAGTATACGATTTCGACTAAAATTTGCAAAAAGCAACCGGAAATATTTTTCATCAATTTTTTTCCGAAATACTCATAAAAAATATATAATCGAACACCAAAAAAATATAAGGTCTTTTCACTCTTCTAACATCGGTTTTCCTATTTTTTTCTAAATTAATTACTAATGAAAATAAAACCGGTTTCCGATGCTCGTAAAAATAAATCCTTAAATTCAACGTGACTGATATTCTGTAACATGAATAAAGATATTTCAAGGAGTCTCGACACCAAAAATTACGCAAAACTGGGCCGGGGCCCCAGAACACGTTTTTAGCCAAAAACCGTGATGCTTAGTACACGATTTCGGCTTAAATTTTGTAAAAATTGACCCGAAATATTTTTCCTCAATTTTTTGCCGAAATACTCATAAAAAATATATAATTCAACACCAAAAAGATATAAGGGGTTTTTCACTTTTCGAAAAACGATTTTCCTATTTTTCTTGAATTAATTGCTAATGAAAATGAAAACGGTTTCTGATGCTCGTAAATACAAATCCTTAAATCCAACGTGGCTGAGATTCAGTAACATGAATATAGATATTTTAAGGAGTCTCGACACCAGAAATCACGCAAAACTGAGCCGGGGCCCCAGAACGCGTTTTTAGCAAAAAAACTGTGATGGTTAGTGCACGATTTCGGCTAAAATTTTTTAAAAATTGACCCGAAATATTTTTCCTCATTTTTTGGTTGAAATACTCATAAAAAATATATAATTCAATGCCAAAAAGATATAAGGGTTTTTTACTCTTCTTACATCGATTTTCCTATTTTTTTCTAAATTAATTTTTAATGAAAAAAAGATTTCTGATGCTCGTAAAAACAAATTCTTAAATCCAATGTAACTGAAATTTGGTTACATGAATATATATATATACATACACATATATATATATATATTATTTTAGGAGTCTCGGCACCAAAAATCATGCAAAACTAAGCCGGTGATTCGGAACACGTTTTTTAGCCAAGAACCGTGATGTTTAGTACACGATTTTGGCTAAAATTTTGCAAAAATTGACCCGAAATATTTTTCCTCAATTTTTGGCCGAAATACTCATAAAAAATATATAATTCAACACCAAAAAGATATAAGGGTGTTTCACTCTTCTAACATCGATTTTTTTTTCTGAATTAATTTTTAATGAAATTGAAAACGGTTTCCAATGCTCGTAAAAACAAATCGTTAAATCCATTTTGACTGAGATTTGGTTATATGAATGTATATTTTTAGGAGTGTCGACACCAAAAATCATGCAAAACTGAGCCGGGGACCCGGAACGCGTTTTTAGACAAAAACCGGGATGGTTAGTACACGATTTCGGCTAAAATTTTGCAAAATTTGACGCGAAATATTATTCCTCAATTTTTGGCCGAAATACTCATAAATAATATACAATTCAACACCAAAAAATATAAGGGCTTTTCACTCTTCCAACATCGATTTACCTATTTTTTTTCTGAATTAATTGCTAATGAAAATAAAACCGGTTTCCGATGCTCGTAAAAATAAATCCTTAAGTTCAACGTGGCTGAGATTCTGTAACATGAATAAAGATATTTCAAGGAGTCTCGGTACCAAAAAGAACGCAAAACTGGGTCGGGGCCCCCATAACACGTTTTTAGCCAAAAACCGTGATGGTTAGTAAACGATTTCGGCTAAATTCTCTAAAAATTGACCCAAAATATTTTTCCTCAATTTTTGGCCGAAATACTCATAAAAAATATATAATTCAACACCAAAAGGACATAAGGGCTTTTCACTTTTCGAACAACGATTTTCCTATTTTTTCTTGAATTAATTGTTAATGAAAATAAATACGGTTTCTGATGCTCGTAAAAACAAATCCTTCAACCCAACGTGGCTAAGACTCAGTAACATGAATAAAGATATTTCAAGGAGTCTTGGCACCAAAAATCAAGCAAAACTGAGCCGGGGCCCTAGAACGTGTTTTTAGCCAAAAACCGTGATGATTAGTACACGATTTTGGCTAAAATTTTGCAAAAATTGACCCGAAATAGTTTTCCTCAATTTTTTTTCTGAATTAATTTTTAATGAAATTGAAAACGGTTTCCAATGCTTGTAAAAACAAATCCTTAAATCCATTATAAATTGAGATTTGGTTACATGAATATATACTTTTGGGAGTCTCGACACTAAAAATCTTGCAAAACTGAGCTGGGGACCCGGAATGCGTTTTTAGCCAAAAAACCGTGATGGTTAGTACACGATTTCGGCTAAAATTTTGCAAAATTTGACCCGAAATATTTTTCCTCAATTTTTGGCCTAAATACCCATAAAAATATATAATTCAACACCAAAAAGATATAAGGGCTTTTAACTTTTCGAACAATGATTTACCTATTTTTTTCCTGAATTAATTGCTAATGAAAAATGAAAACGGTTTCTGATGCTCGTAAAGACAAATCCTTAAATCCAACGTGGCTGAGATTCAATAACATGAATAAATATATTTAAAGGAGTCTCGGCACAAAAAATCACGCAAAACTGAGCTGGGGCCCCAGAACGTGTTTTTAGCCAAAAGGCGTGATGGTTAGTACACGATTTCGGTTAAAATTTTGTAAAAATTGACCCAAAA